>CABHPP010142437.1:0-13684 GCA_902168425.1 Peromyscus attwateri | reverse complement strand
CCCTCCCAGAAAACACCTAAGAATTATCTGAAGTGCTGTGTAAATTATACCCCCCACCCCAGCCCAGAAAACACTGTAAGAATTATCTGAAGTGCTGTGTCATCTCACTCCCTCCCAGAAAACACTGTAAGAATAATCCGGTGTGAGTCCGGCGCAGGAAGGCCCTACCCCACTCGTTGTCCTCATGCACGATCTCCTCATCCTCCATGGGCGCGGCCTCCGGCGGGGGCAGTGTCGCGGCCTTCTTCTGTGAAAAGCAAACGTACCAAACCGCCGTTACTGCTTCTCCATTCCCTGCAGCGCTCCACAAAAATGCACGTGACCAAAAGCAAGAATGGGTTTTTGTTTTGAAGTATGCTAAATGAACTAACACCATGAAAACCCAGAACCCATTACATTCTATTCCAAATCCGTTTCTTTTTAAATATTCTGTCCTAGGCAGCGTGACCCTCCACTTCCTGACCAATGGACGCATCGACTGCTTGTACCCTGTGTTCTTCCTGTTGCTTCCTGCAGTTCCTGTCGTCACACTGAGGGTTTGGCTTCATGGACATGGTGGGGAAAAAGTCCTGCATTGCATTGTACCCAAGGTAGAAACTGACGGTGCCAAAACGTAACAGAAACCTGAAAGAGAAAACTAAATTAGTCAGGCTTGGTGGAGCACACCTCTAATCCCAGCATTTGGAAGGCAGGAGCAGGCGGACCTCTGTGAGTTCCAGGCCAGCCAGGGATATATAGTGAGACCCCATCTCAAAAGAAAAAAGAAAATCAAATTATACTTAATAAAGAAAAAAGGGACTAGAAGTAAGTGAATTTCTAAAAAAGATTTTAGAGTGGGTAATGAATTTTATAACAAATAACCTAGAAAACAGCAACTTTCTCTACCTTATTTATAAAACTTGGCTCACAGTAGCTGCTTGAATATTTGTTGAATGAAGGAAGGAAAAGTATACTACCATTCATCACTGTGTAATAAGCTATTATTTTTGACCCTCTAATAAAGATAAGCTGCTAGCAAGTAAAGTATGGCCTGCTAAACTCCAAAGAAGCATACTGACCTTAGAGAACCAGCAGTATGAGAGATGTGTTTTTAAACCCTGAGCTAGGGGCTCGGTTCAGCGGTTAAAGTACTTGCTGTAGAAGCGTGTGAGCCTGAGTTTGGAACCCCAGTACCCACATAAAAAGGCAGGCAGGGCATCGTGAGAGGGAGAGACAGATGGAGACAGGTAGATCTCAGGGCCTTGCTGTACAGCCAGTGTACCAAAATGGTGAGTCGTAGATCAGGAAGAGACCCTGTCTCAAAAAAATAATGTGGAACACGTCCTAGATGCAAGGCATAGAAAATGAAGCTCAGAGTGAGCCAGAATCCTCTTCCCATTGGCTAGTTTTGTAGTGCCAGAAGGTGCTGCACAGGCTGCTGGGAAAGAAAAGGCACCAATGGCCTTATCTAGTGGAAAACCCTACATTCAATAATACCAGCCTGCCAGGCAAGATGTGCCCACGGGTGGAGTGCCAGCACTACTGTTGGCAGAGGTGTGGGGTGAGAACCAGCCACTCTGACTGGAGCTGAGGCCTGCTCCACAAGAGGGAATTCAAACTAGCACCGTAATGCAGTCAGAAACCCGTGGGTAAAGTCTCAGGCCGAGGGGCCAATTAGCACTGCTGTTTCGGTAGCCTGTGGCAGCAGACTATTTTCTGAGTATTGAAGCTTCTACCACAGACAGATGCTCCCAGCCTCACTGAGAAGCCTCTCTCTGCAGTGAACAGCAATGAACACACAGACACATGACCGCTCCAGGAGCTGAGGATAAGTGATGGCCGAGTGCTCAGCCCTAAGCAGGACATTACACCACTCCACACTGCTCAGCCAACGCTGCAGAGGACAGGGAGAGGGCTAACACTACTGTCTACTAGGCAGGGCACTGCCATTGCGGTCATGACCCCACCGCAGCCATGGCTGTTTGCAGTGGGCCTACACAACTCTGGACCTATCAACAGTCAATCAGGAGTCGGGGTGGCATATGGGGCCCTAGCCCTCGTCCCTGCTGAACCTCTGTCCACCGGTGGATTCTGAGGGAAGGGCAGTCATTGTCTTCAGTTGAGTACCCACTCAGTGCCCACCAGGCACCAGTAACATTCCAAACCCATGGTCATACAGATGATCAAGGCTAAACTTACAGGGTCTTGAAACAACAACAAAGTAATGAACGTTTGGAGGAGACTTATCGGGGGAGAAGGAGAGAAGAGAAAGTGGAGAAGAGGTTACAGTAATCAGAATATACATCATACATGCATGAAACTACCAATAATGAATTCAGCAGAAGTCATTTTAAATGTAAAGAAACACAGGAAAAGACACAGCATTGCCCTCTGCCCTTCATACATGGATGCACAGAAAAGCATATTTCATACACATGTGCACACACGCATACCCCCCCCCACACACACAGACAAAAATCTGAGATGTGCTACTAAACCTTATTTTAAAAACTGATACATCCCACTATAAACTATGTAAACTATACTAAGTCACTGATGTGAGTAGTGTCAGGGGAAGTCAGAGAGCACTTCCAACACCCATAAAGCTCCATTGTGACCCCTCCCTGTCAAATGCCACTCTACTGAAAAGCTGCTGTCTGGATTGAGTTTTGACAACTCAGCATAAGCTCGATCATCTGTGAAGAGAAAACATGGGTCTGTGGACAAGTCTGTGGGGGCATTTTTGTGATTAATGTGGGCATGTCCGGCTCACTATGGGTGGTGACAACCCTGGGCTGGTGGCCCTGGAATGTATTAAAAATAGGCTAAGTAAGCCATGGGGAGCAAGCCAGTCAGCAGCACTTCTCCGCGGCCTCTGCTTCAGTTCCTGCTCCAAGTTCCTTGAATTCCTGCCCTAACTTCCTTAATAATGGACTAAGATTCGGAAGTGTAAGTCTACTAAACCCTTTCCTTCATGAGTTGCTTTTGGTGATGGTGTTTTATCACAGCAATGGAAACCCTAACGATGGCAGCTTCTGTACAGAAGATTGTGCAGAAAACTCAGTGAGAGCGGGGGAGATGGCTCAGTGGGCAAAGCGCTTGCCATGTAAACATGAGGACCCGAGTTCAAATCCCCAGACTCCATGTAGAAGCTTGACAGCTGTGCATGACTGTAACTCTGGTGCTCCTACAGCAAGATGGGAGGAAAACAGGAGAGTCCCTGCAAACTCCTAGACCAGCTATCCTGGTGCGTGCAGAGGTGAACAATAAAAGATCCTATCTCAAACAATGTGGAAGGTGAGGACTAGCAGGCTATCCACTGACTTCCTCATGAGCAGCACAGGTGCATGCCTGTACACACACACACGAACATGAATGTGTGCACACACAAACATATAACAGATGACAGGGAAAACACTTTTTGAAAATCCATGTTCTAAATATATAACAAGGAAGGAAACAAAACCCAGCAGATGAAAGCATGACGATCATTCATAGAAAAAACCCTAAGTCCCAAATCCTTTTTTACAAGTGGAAATCGGAATAGCTGTTCTTCAGACTGGCAAAGCTTTAAGAGTTTGATGATACTAATGTTTCTGACAGCATGTGTGAGCCAAGTACCCTGAGTCTTTGATGGACAGTAGAATCCCCTTTCCAAGAAAAACAGGTGGCATTTGTTGAAATAAACTGCAGAAACCCACACCATACATAAATTCAGTGTTCAAGTACGTATGTAAGATGCTGTCTGCAGCACTGGTAATAGCAATAATGAAGTGTGTAAGGCCTAAATGTACGTTAATAGAGGAGCCTGGAGGGGATGTTTGCCCTTTTCGTACAATATTATAAAGTGTTCTTAGCAGCTACTGGTGTTTAGACGGGCCACTTGTTCTTATACCACAGCCCTAGTTCACACTTCCAAGTTCTTGTACACATTTTTATGACCTCTCTGCTGGAGCTACTTCTGATACTGGGGTGCCTCATTTACCACACCGAAGTCTGTGATTATACTGCAGACTGAGGAGACAGAACTGGGGTACTAAGCCCGAAGTGGGACAAAAATTAGCCAAAGTTAGGGAATTCTACAGGACTCTGCTTTTAGAGAGAATTGGTTCATAAGCTGACAAAAACGTTAGCTATACAAAACCTGTTTCCCTCATCTGTAGCTATAGTTAAAATGTGCATTGGCAGAGTCTCATTTTGGATAACAGAAGTGTTTTCTGGTTTGATCACATCTGAATGACTTTTAGGGAGGGCGGACGAGATCAAAAGTGAGTGTGATTGTGCTGTGGTCTCAACCCACTGTCCATGTCAGTACAGCTTCTCCTCAACTGTGTAATGCTTCCGAGAGTCACATGTCACACATTTCAACCAGCAAAGACCACACATGCTACAGTGGTCCCACGGGGTTATCTGGTCTACTATCTCTGAAGTGCACCGTACTGGCACTATGCTGAAAATGCCTAGTGATGCATTCTCATAATATAGCCCTCTTGTCTGGTGATGTAGGACTGGGAATACAGAGCAATGCTGTATTGTTTAACCAGAATTATTCCAAATGCAGGTGTAACTGACATTTAAATAAGCATGTATGTGTGCACGCACTCACATACATACATGAGCTCATGTGCGTAATGCTAATAAAAGTCCACGTATGTATAATAAACATAAAAGAGAATTTAAGTTTAAGATAACTACTTAGTTGACAATATCAAATCTTGGAGGACTTCATGAAACCCATTTCATCAAAAGCATTCAGAACTCTTCAGAAACGTCAGCCCTCACTTACTTTAATACGTTCTGTACCAAGATCCCCGCGACTACTCCCATGGTGGTGGGGAGACTGGCCGCGCAGACGCCCTCTCGTTTCAGGGTCTTCTCATCAATGTTGGAAGCAACTACGAGCGGCGGCGCACACTAATGGAAAGAGCAGCACACCCATTTCAAACAGCACAGAGGGAGGGAATGTTCCAATGGCGTCCCGGCTCACTCCCGCTCCTCTCAACTGCAGACATCAACTATGGAGATCACTGATTCTAACAGTGAAAGGGACCCAAGACAAGGCCTACCGCAAAACAAGCCGACTCTCCAGGGATCATGAGCTGGATGTGCCCGGAAACTGCATTTTCACTGACCCCAGATTCCATCCACGTCTGACCAAGTTCATTACAAGCCTTAACAGGAAAAGACAAAAACACAAAACATCACAAATCACTGGCAACCTCCTCTGTGGAAAGCAGGTGTTAGTACACGGATCCTGAGGGTTTTGGGGTCAGAGAGAAGAGCTGCAACAGTTGAGTTAAAGTGTTGGTATTCCAGAAGCAGTATGCACCCATTCCTTACATCGAACCACTGCTCCCTATATTTCTTCAGATTAATGTAAAAACTTATTTTTCTAAAACTTCAGGATTACAAAAATCATAGAATCATTTAAAAGTGATTCAAAAGAAAAATGTTTTATCTTTAGGAAATGTTTACAATTTATATATTTAATCCTAGTTAGACAAAAAGTTAAAACCAATGGTGAGCTGGCAAGATGGCTCAGTGGGTAAAGGTGCTTGCCACCAAGCCTGAGGACCTAAGTTCAATCCCTAGGTCCCACATGGTCTCATCCCACTGAGAGAACCAACTCCTGCAAGTTTCCCACAGGGAAACACACACACACACACGTACACTAAATGAATGTAATGAAGACCCAATGGTGACTAGAATAAGTGTCATAAAAATATTCATTTACTTTAAAACCACAGAGCAGAAACATCTGCTACTTTATATGTAAGAGAGTGAGACACTGTAACATGTCAGAGGCAGGGCCAGAAGCTCTTACAACACATTTGAAAAGCAGGCTGTGAAGACAGTTTAAACTTGGAACTGGTTTTAGCTAGAACACTCAGGTTAAACCCAGGGCTGCAACCCCTTACCCAACACTCACTGTGTTTATTGCCATTCGAGCTTCAAAGTTGTCTACACAGCTAAGAACCAGGTCAACAGGTTTCCCTTCTTCTAATCCACCATTGCTAGAGAAGGAAAGTAAATTGTGTCCGAAAACAATGAGGATACAAAATACATTTCTTTTGTCCTACAGCTTGGTGGCTGGCACCTATTGTCCCAGCACCTGAGGCTGAGGCAGGAGGATTGTCACTACTTCCACCATCCAAACAGTATGAGATCCCACCTCAAAAAACAATCAAAAGCAAACCCAAATCCCATGGCCCATACAAATCCCCCAGTTTCTTGAAGCAAGATCTCAAACTTGTGATCCTCCTGCTTCAACCTCCCAAGTGTTGGATTCACAGGTGTTTACCACCACACCAGTGGGACCCAAACCACACTGTAACTGAATTTTATATGTGCAATCAGTTTTCTCTCATTAAATGTTTGAACACAATTATAACAGTGTTTGATGTTGATGACCTCATACATAGTATTAAGCCACTTTCTGAATAGAGAATTAATGATTCCACACTAGTAAAGGAAGCATGAAGTCTGTTCACAGACTGGTCATCTCCCTATGGGCTCTCAGATATTTATTTTGGTTTGATTCATTAGTCCTTGCAAGGACAGAAGCCAGGGACTCAGGCATGCCAAGTAAGTGTTCTAACTGTGAGATACATACAGCCCTATTTTATTTTATTTTTCATTGTTTTGAAAAAACGTCTAAGTTGCCCAGGTTAGCCTCGAACTTATGATGGAATTACAGGCCTGTGCTACTGAACTCAGCAAGTTTCACTGCCTTGTTTACACTTCCCTACAAATATACACATAATAAAGCTAATTGAATAAAATTACTTCAGGGGTCCTGGCTGTCTGAGAAAAACAATTTTCAGGGATAAAATACAGTCTAGGGCACAGGACATAAAACTGAGGGCCTCTTGTTGAATCATTGTAATTTCCAGAGGGATTTATTTTTCCAAGTTTATTTTTTGGAACATACATGTTTGTGCGTAGACTACATCCTAATACATTACACAAAAATTACTTTTCCTAAAAGATGAAAAATCTGTCAATAGATTTTCTAGCACTTGTTTAACTGAGCTGGACATCAGGACACTGCACAAAATATTCATAAACTTTACCTTATTCTACTCATGAAATGTTCAAAGTGTTCCACTGTGGTGATGTTGTAGTTGTGAACTTCAAACAGAACATCAGGGTTAATGTTCCTGAGAGGGGAAAGCAAACGTTACATACCATTTGGTATGGCCTTTAGGGTAAGAACTGCCTGATTTGGGTTTTTGTTCTGAGTCTATGCCTTGCCATGCAGTCCTGCTTAGCCCAGTACTTGCTACGCAGTATAGGCTGACCTCAAATTTGGGCCACTCCTCACACGTGCCTCAGCTCCCTGTGTGCTGGCATTTGCAGCATGTGCCAGCCAGCACACGCCACTAAGAACAATTCTTAAATGGTTGGGGGAAAATCTTTTTCAGAATATTTCACGATATTAAAATAAAATTCAGATTTCAGAGTCTAAAACTCAAGTTTTATTGGAACAAAGGTATGTATGCGCCATCATTTTGGTGTTGTCTATGGCTAGTCTCACACTGTGGCTCCACAGTTAAGCAGTGCAGCAAAAATGAAAATAAGCACACTCTAGCCCTACACACACCTCAGGACTAAGAAGTAAGAGAATTCTTTGCATAAGTGAAATATGCATTTCATAGAGAAAAATCCAAGTCCATTTACACTTAGCTTAGCTCAAAAAACAGATACACAAAACAACAGCCCACGCTGTGTGGCCCTTTGCTACACTGCAGTTAACAAGACCCCAATGCGTGGGGCCCTTTACTACACTGCAGTTAACAAGACCCCAGTGCGTGGGGCCCTTTACTACACTGCAGTTAACAAGATCCAGTGCGTGTGGCCCTTTACTACACTGCAGTTAACAAAATCCAGTGCGTGTGGCCCTTTACTACACTGTAGTTAACAAGATCCAGTGCGTGGGGCCCTTTACTACACTGCAGTTAACAAGATCCAGTGCGTGTGGCCCTCTGCCACAACTGCAATTACCTCAGGGTGTTCTCGGCTGCTTGCACTTTACTCAGTCCTGCTTGATGAGGCTGGAAGAAAAGTCGATTCATGTTGGCCAGCTCCACCTTGTCATAGTCAAAGAGCAGCAGCTGAAATGGAAACAGTGGTGACAGTGGAATTTCAGGGAAACATGACATTAAACTAGTGGATTTTCCACTTGACAGGCTTAACGGAAGCGGTGTAGTAACACAGTTAATTCTAAGGCACTTGGTGTCTTATAGTGATTTACTAAACGTCCTGTGAGGTAAATGCCTAGCTCCTCTTATCCTCAGCTATTGACAAGGCATCGAGGGGCCTTGCTGAAGGGCACTCAGCTAGTGCAGGACTCTGGGTGCAGCAACCCCCCCAACCCAAGGCTGTGCTGCTTCTACAGACTGGCTCAGTGAGAGAGGGAGGCTGCTCCATTTCCCTGAGTGTTGGAAAAACTGTGCCAAGATCTTACTGCATTCCTTTTTCTTTTCCTTGACTCCCTTTGTATGACAGACCACACAAGCACGCTGAGGCTAAACCCCATGACTCCAAAGAGAGTTATCAACCAGGTAATTATTTCCCTGCTTTCTTCTTAGCTCTGCTTCAATGTCCGCCAATGTACACGCCTCACTTAAAATGGGTGCATCACATTTCTTGCCAGTAAGAACAGGTTAGATTCTATGAATCTGCAACAGTGAGATCTTATTCTCTTTCTTTTTTTTTTTGCAGTGCTGGGGACTGAACCTGGGACCTAATCCATGCTAGGTCACTGTTCTACCACAAAGCTACATCCCCAGACAACACCCAGAGAACCTTTAATATCTTGCTGACAGAGATGCCAGCAAGGCCTTTAGAACTCCAAGTCCCTCAACCAGGGCTCATTCAATAATATTTACTATGTGAGACTGAGCATTAAATCTGAGTTTGTGACTCCTAGTTGGCTTTTTTAAAAGAAGTGGACGTTGTAACTGCCACTACTTGGCTTAGGTCACAGGAAATGACATCGACCTTCCGGCCTGCTGGAAAGCATCTGGAAAGCAAAGCAGCTGATATGGACTTGGTGACCCAGGGAGCTGCAGATACTTGCAGAAATAAGAAATGGGCTCTGGGTCTTCTAGGTACCATTTCCCCACTAAACCTAATCATTAGCTTCTTGCTTATCTTTACAGCTAGAAGAAAGACTTCCTGAAACTTATCTGTTTAGTCTTAGTTTACCTGGGCATACAGTAGGATCACTGGCAGAGTTATTGAAAATGCAGGTGTCTGCATCTCACCGCCAGAATTCCTATCACCTACTCTGGGTGTAACCGGACATAAGCGGTTCTAATTGCAGTGGTTCACAAGAATGACTGCTCATCTAGCAGCATCTGCATCACTGGAAATTGTCAGCGGGTGAAAAGCACTTCCCCAAAATTAATCTGCAGTCTATGAAAAGACAGATTCTGATTCACAGTTGTCTGCGCTGCACCTTAAGTCTTCCCTCCTAGCAAATGCCCAGGCAAGGCTCCAGTGGTTCTCAGTGTTTGGTTTCTGCACTGGCAGGATTACCCGGAAACCAGTTATGACAATTTTCAGGTTTACCTGACACTACAGGATTAAAGCCACATAACTGAGGTCTGGCAGTCTGTTTTAATATGGTTACATATTCAACTTTTAACTACTGACCTCAAGCATCTCCAATATCCTGTCAATCAACCGGGTACTCAAGTCATCAGCAAGCAATATTTTGGCCTGCTTCTGTAAATCACTTCAAAGATATTAAAATTATAATAAGCATTTTAAGTATTTTGTTGGCATCATTTTTATATTAACAAATGAGGGCCAATTTTGCAACCGCTATCTTTTAATATTAACTTATTGATAAATGATATTGGAGAATGTATGTATTATGAAAATATCAAGGCAGATAATTGTGGAAAACTTATCTATTCAACCACTAAGCAACAACAATAGTCCTTGGCTTTATAAACCTAAGATTGACATATTAAATTCTGGCAGAAGGTAAGTTACTTCTTTTTTACAATTCTAGTCCATTTTTAAAAGAAAACAAAATGGGTTAAATAAAAAAATCTAAAACATCCCCTAGATCAAATTCAACGCTCCCATCCTCTGTGTGTGTTTAATTGAGCACTTAATAAGATTTTCAAGATCTGAGTGCTTCATTTGCACACTTTATCCATTTAAATGTCTTTTATATCAAAGGGTTAAAGAAGACAAAACTCTGTTTTTAAAAAACTATTGTGGGGAACTTGGAGGAGTGAAGGGAGGGGAGGCTGCAGTCAGGATGTATTGTATGAGAGAAGAATAAATAATTATAGTAACTTAAAAAAATACAGTAGCCACTTGGCAGAAACTTGAGTTCCTGCAGAGCCCGCGCTTCTCGAGATCAAAACATACGCTCAAGGTTGTAGCCTGTTCCTAAAAGTTGTACTGCGCTCATCAGCTGTGCTGTCTGCAATCAGGCAACAATGTAAGAGTGTGGCTGACTCTGACCACTCACAGTGGGGCCCAGGAGCCCTTACATCAGGAATACAAACTCAGCAGAACCCCACGGGGTGGGCTTGCCTACTTGATTTGGCATGGCTATGCATCTTCCTGCAGAAGTAAAATTTCTGCCTTGCTAAAATACCATAGAACTATGTGGTCTTTTTGGGGGGAGGGGGCACCCCAGAATCATTTCTAACAGGTCTGTATCTAAAATAATTCCAAATTACTTACACATTACACTACCCTAAACAAAAGGTCCTGAACACAATTAAATACCCTTTGTTTAATTATCAATAACACGAGCCTCTGTCTGGAGAGGGATATGACTCAGCCTCGAGAAGAGCAATTTCCATAAACCTAACAGGAATCATAAACCACTGACTGATTGGCTGAGCAGAAGAGTGTTAATTTGTACCTGATTCGCTCCAGGAGTGAACAGTTCCCTACTGGACAGGCAAAGAGAAATCTTTTTACCTTACCAATGCCACATCTTGTCAGCATTTCAGCAGTCACACTACCAACTCCACCAACACCCACTATGGCTACAGTGTAAGTACGGATTTTCTGTGAAACAAAGAAAAGATACATGTGCTGGTTACTACTCTCCATTTGGTTTCTCACCGGGAATTATTCTCGTTTACTAAAATCAAGTTCAGAAGCTTGGGAAGGTACATCATACCTCATAGTCACTGACAATTCCCATCCGTTTCAAGGCCATCAGACGGCTTAAAGGAAAAAAAAAAAAAAAAACGTTTCAGAGCTTTTGCAGTCTTTTCTTGTTTTTTTTTAAATGTGTATGGGTGGTTTGCCTGTATGTACGCTTATACATGCAGAACTGAAGGTACATGCAGTGCCTGCAGGGCCAGAAGAGGGTGTCAGATCCCCTGGGACTAGAGTTATGGCAGTGACCTGCCATGTGGGTGCTGGGGATCATCCCTGGGTCCTGTGGAAGAGCAGCTAGTGCTTCTTAACCACTGATCTCTCCTGCCCCAAGCTTGTAATCTTTTAGTTAACAGTGATATTTATAGACCTGCACCATCAAAGAAAACAATCACCAAAATCCAATTATTACTAATTCAAAAGAGGAGGAATCTAGCTGGACATAGTGGCAGGCATCTGTAATCCTAGCACTCTAGAGGCTGAGGCAGGAGGACTAGGAGTTCAAGACCAGCCTAGGGCACAAAGCAAATATGACGATCTATTGCTCTTAAAAGCTTTTACTAGGTAAGATTAAAACTCTGAGTAGGTTTAAAAAGATGGACTTTCCTGGATGTAGCCTGTGAAACAGCATTTTTCTTCTAAAGAATCTTCTTTATCCTCATGTGTAGCCAAGATCTACATCTAACGGCTTAAATGTTAAGGGTCAAAGTGAAACGTTATTATTTTCCCATGCTGTGTTAGTATATAAAGAAAATGAAATAAGCTCATGTTCTCTGTCCATAATGGATGATGTCTAGTTTTGGAAGCATCTGTTGTATCCCAAGCACTTCAGCTACTGGTCCTCTGCTCTATTACCTGAATGTGTGCATGTGTGTGTATACTGTGTATATATACATATATAAAACGTGGGTATATTAAGTTTTCATTTGTTTGTTCTTTATGGCACATGTGGATACAGGGTTGTTAGGAAAGTCAGCAGGCCTCTGGGCTGACCCCTTTCTTCCCACCTTCAACTCCATGTGATCATATCTATAAATGCATACTATTACAGTATTTTCACCTCTTGCTTTTCAGTCTTCTGAAGATTTTACTCGTAACTGTCCATCACTGCTGCACAAACACTCCTGCCCCAGGAGCCCTGGCCATTTTTGGTTAGATCCTAACTGTTCACTGCTGGGTGGGTGCTTTAGAACTTTTCCTGTCCTCCATAACCTCCTTTCCTCAAGGCAACAACCATGCTTTCCTTATGCCTAATCTCCTGCATGCTTTTACTTACTCAACCTAACTCCAATAGTTCTCTAAACTCCTTTACACATTCACACTCATGAGTTTCCAACTTCATCATCTCAGAGTGTCTCTGGACCCACCACACACATTGCTTTCTTTCTGGAACTTCACTTATGTCAAAACTACCCAGTTTTTAGCCACACTACTTACAGGTTTACTGACTTACTGGACAGAAACCTAACGGCACTCAGATTCCTTTGTTTACTACACTCTATTTAAAGTAGCTCTAGAACACTCACTTTTCTCACCTACAGAATGAGATGGAAATAAAAGCAATCCCATGGCTGTGGTGAGAAGAAAAACATATGGAACTGAAAGGTCTAACTGCATGCTACTGAATGCAATCTTGTATGAGGCTTGCAATGTACAACTGCTGTTTTAAGAACTTCACATAAACTGACTGTTTCAGTCTTCATAACTATGACAGAAACGAACGTCCCACTTTACAGGTAGTAATCTGAAGCAGCTTAGCAGCTGTTAGAAGTTACTGGCTATTCGTTAAGCTGAGAAATGAATTCACTCAGTCTTGACGCAGAGGCCTTCCCCTTAACCACTGCTCTGCATTCTCCCTCATAAATTAGTAAGTTCTTTAGGAAGAGCAAAGGACAGGAGTAAACAGGCCTTGTAAAGTTGATAATCAGATGTTCCTGAGCCCCCTAGTAACTAACTCTCCATCGCCCTGCCTCATGTAAGTTACACAGACAGGCCTTTCAGAAACTAGTCTATCATTGGCAGCTTTACATGAGATGTTATGTTCTGACAGAGCTTACTAGCAATCAGTCTTATGCAGAGCGAGGTAGACTAATAAAGAGTCAAGGGTGACAGGAAACTGGGCACAGGACAGCGCGCACAAGAGCTGCACCATATGGGTGCCTGGCTTGGATTTTTTTAAATAAAATGTTATTTTTCCTCTGTGCAGGAAAAAGGAGTCTCACTATACAGAGTTCGCTGGTCTAGAACTCATTATGTAGCCCAGGCTAGCCTGGAACTCGCGACACCCACCACCACCTCACCCTCCCGAAAGCTGGGATGAATCGTGAGCCACCACGCTCGGCAAGGGTTATCTTCTGACTAGCACTAAGACGTGGCCTTGCGCATCTAGGAACAGGACCTCCACAGCAAGAAAGGCGCCGCAGGAGGCCGGCTGAACCCCGCAAGGGGAGCGTGGCCCTGCCCCCGCCAGGGATCACCTGTAGGGATTGGAGTCCACCACCTCGGAGCTCATCTTCTCGATGCGGGTCCGGCCGCCCACGACCTGCCGGCTTCTCTCCCGGGC
>CABHPP010142436.1:68227-78290 GCA_902168425.1 Peromyscus attwateri | reverse complement strand
TTATTTATCGTGTGCATCCAAAAGCCATACAAGGTACGTTTAAGAGTAAAGGATTTCAGTGTGACTAGTGTGGAAGATGGGATCCGTACCGAAATGCGAATACCTCAGTAACTTTCCTTGGAATTTTCTGGAAGAAACTGCAGCCTGAAAGGATTGATGGAGAATAATTGCCTTCTGCATAGCTTTTGTTAGGCAGTGAAAATGAAACCCGATCTTAGACGTTTTTACCTACACATCCTGACCACACTTTCGAGGTGGTGAAATTTTGGAAAGAGAGAGGAGACTCATCCTTAGCCTTCCTTCTCACCCCTTCAGCATTAGTTAATGGAAAAATAGGGGAAAAACTGGTGACTGATTTACAGGATGTTCATTATCAGATTTGATAATTGTGTATTAACGTTGCCTGATAACGTTTATAAAAATGTGTAGTGTTTCTTACAATAAGTAAAGTGGAATTAGGTTAAAATCCTACTAAAATGCCTATGAAATGGATCAGGCAAAAGGGCTTTCAGTCTAAATTAATTTGTATGAAGTCTCTTGTACTCTAGATTGGACTTGAACTCAGTATCCTGTCTCAGCCTGGAGTTCAAGCTCACTATCATGAAGGGCCATCTTTTTATATTTAGAATTTTTGAAATATATGTTTATGAGTGCTTTGTCTGCATGTTTGTCTGTGTACTGCATGTATGCCTGGTGCCCAAGGAGTCCAGGAGAGGGCTCTGATCCCCTGGGACTGGAGTTAGACAGTTGTGAGTGCCATGTGGGTGCTGGGAATCAAACCTGGGTACTTAGGAAGAGCAGTCAGTGAGTGCTCTTAACTGCTGAGCCCTGCTTAAGATTAAAAAAAAAAAAAATAGATGTCACTGATTTCTGGAACTTGTCTAGTTAATTTCACTTTTAGTGTTCAAGGGAAATGGACTCTAAACTTTCTGGGATAGCCAAGAGAATAGTGTGAGGTTGCTGTCCTGCATTCCACATCTAGTCTTTATACTTGGTCATCCCTAGATTACTTACAATACTATCACCGGGCCTAGCAACCACAGGCGTGTAACCCCAAGGGCTGGTAGCAGGGGTTGGAAATTCAAGGCCATCTTGGGTAATTTAATTAAGATCCTGTTTCAAAAAGTCAGGAGGAGGCTGGAGGTAGAGCTCAGTGGTAGAGCAATTCCTCTGCACATGCTGGACTCCATGTTCAGCCTCCGTTAAAACAAAATGACTACCGTGTAACTCTCCGCAAATAGTGCAGATTGTTTAGATTGCTTAGGGAATGAAGGCGTTTCTTTCCTGTTGTTGACCTGCCCCCTCCCTGCATGCCCCCACCCTGCATGCCTCCAGTCGGTGGATAGAGAGGAGGCTGACTGTTTAGATAGTGCCTTTAATTACCAGCTCCAAGCAAGAGAGAGAATGTCAGTAACACTTGGGGAAATCCGTGTGCTTGAGGTGCCTGCCACTCTCTGTCCTGCAGGATGAGGTGCCCTGTCCTTTTCTCCTTGGGGTCACAATTCACATTTTCATTTTGGAAACTCTGAAAAGTACTGCCATAGTGGGCTTGGGACTTCCTTTTATGGGATACAAAAGGGCTGAAAAACAAAAGAAGAAGGGGATTGGTGGATTTAAAGTTACTTCCCTTGCAAAGTGGAAAACTGATTAAGTCAATAGAGAAACAGCCAGTCCCACATCAGATCACTTCAGGACAGGATTTACCAAGCATTAAAACTGAGGATACTTCATTGTCATATGGATCGCAAAGGCCTGCTGGGGAAATTGGGTTGTTTTTTTCTGATTTTTCTGAAGGTCAGATAACAACTTAGTTTCAGTTTGGCTAACTTCAGTAGGAGTGACTCCATTTTGATTTGTAATCTGCTCTGCTGAAGCCTAATGCAAGATTGAGCTTCAAGACCATGGCATCTGTTTTTTTTTTTTTTTTTTTTTGGACTGTCTTTATGCTGTATCTTAGGTAGTAGTGCCTCCCATTACTTGGGAACGGTGGTATTAGGATTGATGTGATTTGTGTGTACCTCTTTGTTTTGGGGGTGGTCCAGAATTTCACCCTTACCATTTGATAAGAGTTAGTCTCTAGGGAAGAACTTTTTTATAGAGTTTGACCTTTGGGGTGACTAAAACAGTTACACCTGAACTAACTGCGTCATTAATTATTTGCAGCATTTTTTTCTAGTATGTTAGAAATACATGAAGGGAGCCAGGCATGGCACACACTTGTAATCTCAGCACTAAGGGATGGAAGAGGCAGGAGGATTAAATTTTCAGGCAACACAAACCTATTGTGGCATATGTAGAGATTGGAAATACGTCTGTATGCCCATTAGGAGACTCTCAGTTTGCTGAGGAACATTTAAATACAAATGTTTTCAGCTAAATGTATATTCTTTCCCTCTTTCTAAATGAGAAGCTGCAAGATGCTGTTTTTATCTAGCTGTTTTGTTCAGTTTGGAAGCCTGGTGTTGTGAAAAGCATTGTTCTGGAGTGTGGTGGCTGGAAGCCAGGACCTTGCCCTCTGGGTTGAACCCACCTCTGCAATACTGGTCAAACACCTGGAGTAGAGACTTTAAAGCCTTCCGGTCTTGAGCTGCAGACTGGGAGGAAGCCTGTCCCAGTGTAGTTCCAGAAACACAGCTGGACAAGTCAGTGTTGGTCTTCCCCCTTCCTTCCCAGCTTTGCCACAGTTACTAGTGCCTTGTCTTTATGATGAAGTAAACAGCTTGCTTCAAAGTATCTTAATATTGAGTCTAGTTTAAGTTAAGTCCTTATTGGGTGCCTAACTTAGAATAGTCCTAAGTCAAAGCTGGAGAGGTGGCTCAGCTGTTAGGAGTACTTGCTGCTCTTGCAGAGGACTCCTGTCTGGTACCTAGCACCCATGTGGCCCCTCAAAAAGGTTTGTAGTTCCAGTTCCACGGACTCCACTGCCCTCTTCTGGCTTCCATGGGCACTGCTTGCATGGTGCACGTGTAAGTATATAGAGGTAAAACATCCATGAATATAAGATAAGAATCAATAGAGTATTAAGTCCTTTTCATGAGTCCTGTAGGACTTAAGTACATGGTAAGAGGTGTGTTTTTACAATCTAATAGTTTTTAAAAATAATTTATTTTTATGTACGTTGGTGTTTTGCTTACATGTTTGTCTGTGTGAGAGTGTCAGATCCCCTGGGTTTGGGTTACAGAGTTGTGAGCTGCCATGTGGGTGCTGGGAATTGAACCCGGGTCCTTTGGAAGAGCAGCCCATGCTCTTAACCTCTGAGCCATCTCTCCAGCCCCCACTCTAATAGTTTATTGGGAAGGTGCATATGCTTAGTGTGATGGCCTTACATACTCACGAGTATCTGAGAAGAGAAAGATGTCCTACACTAGGACCAAGAGTATTTAAGTAGGAAAGAAAAGAAGTCCGCATGGGGGTGGGGACAGAAAGAGCAGAGTTGACATTGATAGGAGTTAATAGTCCTCTGTGGGAGAAATTTATCCATCTGTTCAGGCTCTGAATTGCAGCTAAAAGTTAGAAGAGGTTACCTTTTACTTTGAGGAGGCACAAGTACCTTATCAGGAATAGGCCAAAGGTCATTACAGTTCATTCCTTGTTTTTCTGTCAGTTTAGTGGCTGCACCTGAATCTACTGATATTTTAACCACTGTCTGCAATCAGCTGATAGCAACTGGCCACTCAGACCATGGCCTGGCCGGGGTTTCTTGTCCTGCCGGCACTGGCTCAGCAGCTGCCGCCAAATGTAGATTTTAACTAAGTCTCTATCATTCCATTTACCAGTAAAGACTTAGGAGTCAGATGTTGGGGTAAAAACCTGCTAGATGAGAGAAGCCGAGAACCAACCAACGGACCTTCCTTTTTGGTCAGAGACCCAACAAGAGAAGCATCTCTCCACTGGTCCCAAAATGAAAAGACAGTGAATCTCTAAGTCCCTCCCTTCTCCTTCCTGTGTGTCTATCTGTCCCTATTCCTGACTCCTCCCTCCTCTCTATGGCTAATTCCTGTCAGCTAGTTGCTGGCTCCAGCCCCTGAGGTTAAATTTATTAACACAATCTCTGAGTTTCACAGTGCCATCAAATGTCCTGCAGCAATTCCTGGCATATAGTAACTCCAGTGGACACTGTGATGTATCATCCATTACCTGTGGTTTCATGTGGCTGATTTGTATGAGAACAAATTTGGGGCCAGATTTTGAATACTGTATATCACATGAATGTAGTTATATATTTGTAGTAGAATGTAGTTGGTATTATTTGAGACAGTGACTCACTGTGCAGCCCTGGTTAACCTGGGTCTTGCTGTATAGATCAGGCAGGCCTTGAACTCACAAGAGATCTGCCTGCCTATGCCTTGTAAGTGTGGGAGTTAAAGGAACAAGCCTCCACGCATTGCCAGATATTTATTAGGTCAAGAAGGCATCTTAACATAGGGCCGGACTAGACTTGTATTTTAGAGCAGTGTGGAAGGTGGGTTGACCTCTTAGAAAAGTGGTGAAGCCAGCTGAGGTCAGGATTCACTCACGTTCATGTCAGGCTGAAAGGAGGTCCATTCCATGTGGGCCTTAGCCACATTTTGGCAGAGTAAGTGGAAAACCAAAGGTTAGTTTTCTAAGTGCTGAGGATCAGGTTTTGTGTTGGACTAGTAAGTTTTCAAAAAATACTCTGGGTTTTTGTTTTTTGTTTTTTAAAGTCAGGATCTCATGTAGCCAGGTTGGTCTCAAACTTCTGTTCCTCCTGCCTCCCTGTCCTAAGTGCTGAGAGTGTTGGGATTCCAGGTTCTCACTGCCAGCCACACCTGGCCTTCTGCCTGTAGTTACATGCTTGCAAAATCCAGGCTTTATGTTCGTAATGTTGGTTTTGTCGGTCTCATTGCATGCTGAGATTGCTACTGCTGGCTTGAGTTGGGTCCTGACACAGGTGATGGGGGAAGAATATTCTTTTTCCCATTTGTGATGGCTCCCATGAATTGTCTGTCACCATGACAGAAGCTACAGTCACCTGGGAAACAGGCTTCTGAGCTGCCTGTGTTTTGTGCAAGGTTATCTTAATTAAGTTAATTGATGTGGGGGAGACCCACCCACTGTAGCTGGCATGGGTCCCTGACTGAGATCCTGGACTGTAGAAATGGAGAAAGGGAACAGAAAGAGATGCATTCATCTTTTTGTTTCTTGATTGTAGGTACCATGTGAGTAAGGTGGGGCTTCAAGCTCCTGCTACCTTATTTTGCATTTGTTCCCTTGAACTCTGACCCAGAACAAACTTTTCTCCCTCATGTTGCTTTTGTCAGGGTATTTTATTACAGGAACAGAAAAGAAACTTTGCAACAGTCTTGCAGGGTGGTTACTTGCTTACTTCTGGATTATTATAGACTCATGGATCTATCTATCTTTGCCCTCCCGCTTGCAGGCGCGCGCGCTCGCTCTCTCGCGCTCTCTCTCTCTCTCTCTCTCTTTCTCTTTTTCTTTCTTTTTTCCTTGTATCCAGTGTTTTAATTATATAGTCACTCTTTTTCTTCAGTTTGCCCCAACTTGACCATATTGGGCTTTTACCTGACATGCCATGTTAATCTTAGATGGTTTTGGTTTTTGCTTCCTGACATGAGATGTCTGGGGTTCAAGCTGTATTCTGCCAAATGCTGTGTTGTTTCAGCTCCAGTAGTTGGGAGTGGAGTTTAGGGCTTGTCTGCTCTGTTCCGTCCTTAGTGCCACTTGCACTGTCCCACTTCCATTGGGCTGACTTGGGACGTATGTACATTTTGATGCTGTGTGGAATCCTTCAGTTCAAGGTTAGTATTTTAAGGTTTTGCATTGAATTTATCCTTTTTTCTCTAATGTTAAAATGTGTGGTCTTAGCAACATCAATACAATTGCTTTATCTACAATACAGACATAGATGTTTGAAAATAAAATTAGTAAGTAGAGCAATTGTAGGTTATGTTTGACTGAAAATTTTTTATGTCTTTAAAAACTTAGCTACATAGTATGTATTGTTGATATTCTAAACCATAAAGCCACTTAAAAATATTAGCATCCTGGTAGGATGACTCAGTAGTGTAAAAGCACTACTTCTTCAGGTAAACTTGACAACCTGAGTTCCATCCCTAGCTCTCACAATAGAAGGAGAAATCACCACCCCCCCACACACACAAATAAAAGCTGCCTTGAAAAGAAAATTTCAGTTGTGCTACCAGTTTGATAGCTTATTTGCATTAAATCCCTAGTCTTTCTTAGCCTTTGGTTGGCTGGTTGGCTTTTTGAGACAGGGTCACTTGGCTCAACTCCTCAAGTTCTGGGATTACAGACTGGGCCACTGCATGCTGCTTGCTGTAATTTTCTTGCTGTGTTTTTGTTTGCTCTTTTTTTTTTTTTTTTTTTTTTGTCCGTGTCACATACCACTGTGAACATTTATGTAATTCAGGAATCAGGACAATTTTCAGAAGTCATAATGTCATTTCCATTGGACCTTCATCAGTCCCCTTGCCCCAGTAATATGTTTCTGTTCCTTCTTGGGTGTTTGAGTTTTGAAAATAGAAATACATGTATTTTAATTTCCTTTTTTCAGTACTGTAGGTGGTTGCTTGATGTCAGCGATTCAGGGGACCCATGGTGAAGTCTTCCTATGGCTTCGGTGCTTTTGGAGCACTGAGTTGTTAGCAGATGGAAATGCTGCTTTTGTTAGTATTCCAGCCACAGGTTCAGTGCTTCACATTCCCGTGATTGGGACTGACTTGTACAGTTTGAGATTCAGCAGCAAGATTAGCAGGAGTCTGTTTTTCTGTTACTAGTTCACCGAAGGAGTTGTGCCCCCCCCCCCCCCCCCCCAGGGTTTCTCTGTGTAGCCCTGGCTGTCCTGGAACTCGCTTTGTAGACCAGGCTGGCCTCGAACTCATAGAGAGCCAGCCGCCTGCCTCTGCCTCGAGTGCTGGGATTAAAGGCGTTCACCAACATTGCCCGGCTACTGAAGATTGTATTTTCATTTCCATAGAACTGTGTTTGTGTGACAGTGTAGTATATGTGTGTGTGGTTCCTGGTGGAGGCCAGAGAGGGTATCAGATCCCCTGAAGCTGAAGTTACAATCAGTTGTGAGCTATCCTATGTAGGTGCTGGGAACTGAACTTGGGCCCTCTGCAAGAGCAGTACTGGCTCTTAGGTATTCAGCCATCTCTCCAGCCCCAGAATATTCAGTCTTACTGTAGATCCTGACAATTTTGACATACAACTGTCCCCCTCACCCTCCTTAAGCCTAGAACTTCTACCTTTTTGCTAAAGGAAGTATCCTGTGACTTTTTTGGCACATTCAAACAGAAAATATCACTGTATTTGTACTCTAAGTAAAATAAGATTTGAACATGAGCTCTTGAGTGCTGCAGTAGTAGAACGGAGAGCCCCTGTGCTTACTAAGTGATTCATGTGTGGGGTAGTTAGTGTGCAGCATGGGTAGGTGGGAAAGAGAGTAATGACTGTTCTGGGCATCTTAGGGCGGAATTTCATCATGCTACTCATAGCAGTGTAGAGTTTATACTGTATGTTTTTAGTCCTCAGTTGCATTGATGGTTGAATCTGTGGGAAGCATGTGTGTCTTTACTGCTACCTTTACTTAGGAGAAGTTCAGGGATCTTGGTATTTTGGAATGCTTTTCTCTTTAAATTCTTCATCATCTTCCTTTGAGTGTTCTGCCCAAGCCTCACATTGTTGTGTATGAATTGGAGTGGAGATGTTAATTTGCCCACTACAGCCACCAACAGTTTTCTGCAGTTCTTGGCTACTTTGAAGTAAATACTCCTGGTTCTTCAAAATTAGTGTTTGCTTGATAAAATTGATCTTAAAAAGATTGTTTTCGTTTTCCCATAATTACTTTTCTAGTAGTTCACTATGTAGGTTTTGAGTGTAGTAGCTAGGGTTAAATGAAAGAAAATCAAGGCTGAGTTTAAAGGTCATAGTCTGCTATACAGATGTTCACCATATGGTGATGGTTGAGTAAACAGTTGCAGCTTTTATTATTTTTTTCAATATTGGAGATTGACTGTGAACCTCCAATACACCTAGCACTCTGCCCCTGAGCCTGTCTCTGGTCTAGGGTATTTCAGAATCACATGGTAAGGAGCCATTCAGAAGTAGCAAGCACCACTAGGCTAGGTGGGTGGGTGGTGTTTCCAGGGTTTGTTACAGCAAGTTGAGGTGACAGTGTGGGAGACAGCAGAGGAAGCCCCTGGGAGACAGTGGTCTCTGTGTCTTATGTTGGAGTTGGAAGCCCACAAGGCAGGTATTTAGGAAAGGAAGATAGGTGAATGAGAAGAGCGAGAGCATGTTGGAAGCTGCTGGCAAACACTGTTCATGCCATTTCTGGTTGTCTCTGACCTTGCTTGTGTATGGCCTGCAAAAGCAGAACTCTTTGCAACCCAGGTAGAAGTTCCGGTGGCTAATGGGATAGTGCAAATGGAATGTTGATGGTATTACACAGCTTTTCCTGAGATGTAAAGATGGATTCATCCCAGCTAGGAAAGGGCACCAACAGACCAAAGAAAGGATTGTGTGAACCAGAGTTTATTGGGTTTCTTTACAGATACTGATGATGTCTTTAGTGTATAGCTGTCCATTCTTTCCCCACTGGTGAACCTCAGTGAGTATCAGTTTTATCTTAACAATATTTTGAAACAAGGTCTGGTGTAAGTCAGGCTGGCCTTGAACCTATACCTTGTTGACAGTACTCAACTAACTGATAAGCTTAACTTCCTTCCTTCTGCCTCTGCCTTCAAGGTGATGCTCCTCTTTGAATATCAGTCTCTAAATCTAGTTCTTAGGTTGAGTTTTTAAGTTCTTTATTCCCTTTTGATAACGGTTGGTACTTTAAGCATTTATTTTATTCCTTACTAGAGAGAGTGCAGGGGTCTGTGAGTTTGGGCACCTACCTATGTAGAGGTCAGAGGACAACTTTTGGGAGTTAGCTCTCTAACCCTGGGTTCCAAGGATTCAACTCTCTCAGGCTTGCTTTTACCTTCTTAACCATCTTGATGGCCTCTTTTATAGAACAATGATCTGCATGCAAATGCTGTTGATGTTTAACTAAAGGCATTCTGAGCAGAAATCTTATTCAGTATTTCCAGTATTCTCTTTCCTAATATTCTCAAGTTTAAAAAGTTAAACATTGTTTAAATACCTAAATCCACTTGGAAGACTGTTAAATAACGGTAAAGGCCTATTAAGTTTTCTTTATTTTTAAATTACTCTGACTGAAAGCTACAGGTCATTTCATTTGTTTACTCCGGTATTATTGTTTGGTGCTATGATATATTTTTCCTTGAAATTGATTCAGCAAAAGATTAAAATATAGTTTTAAACCAGGCTTGGTGATGCTGGTCTGTAATCCCAGCCACTGGGTGGGAGAGTGAAGCAGGAGGAACTGTATTCTGAGCCAGCCTGGGCAACTCAGCTACTGTTTCAAAATAAGTAGTAAAAAGAAACCTAGTGATCCAGCTCAGTGGTTCAGTTTGTAGTAACATCCTCCCACCCCCACCTCCCCAAAAGAATTCTAACACTGGCTCTTTTCTTCTCTACAGTCTTTATTTAAAATATTAATTCATGAAATAGTGCTTACATGAATTACAGAGCCTTTAAATCTTTGGTGGGATCTTAATTTGGTGCAGAATCTTTTTAGAGGATGGCTTCACCGAGTTTGACACACATGTATGTTGTTTGCCAGTGGCCTCACTCCTGGGCATGTGCACAGATCACAGATAAGTATGGGTAAGGTTCATCATGGTCATGTTTCTGATAGGGAAGAATATTGACAGTTGTTCAGTGGTAGAGTTAAAGTAAAAGAAAAGGTCATTATATCCATTATATTCCTGCCTTTGTTAAAAATGAGAGATTGGAGCCAGGCGATGGTGGTGCATGCCTTTAATCCCAGACAGAGGCAGGCGGGTCTCTGTGAGTTTGAGGCCAGCCTGGTCTACAGAGTGAGTTCCAGGACAAGCTCCAAAGCCACACAGAGAAACCCTGTCTTGAAAAAATAAAAACAAAAACAGAGAGAGAGAGAGAGAGAGAGAGAGAGAGAGAGAGAGAGAGGGAT
>CABHPP010142436.1:0-68127 GCA_902168425.1 Peromyscus attwateri | reverse complement strand
AGTACTGGGGAGAAGGATTTAGAGTTCAAGGTGACGTTGGAATATAGGGGACCCTGTCTAAAATACATAAGTGAGGTTGATGCAGAACTGTAACATGAATCTTAAATGGTCTTACAAATAAAAAGAACCTCAGAGCCAGATATTGGGGTGAAAACTGAGATCAGAAGAATAGGACAAGCCACAGCCAACCTCATCTTGCCAATTCAGCCAATCCTGTTTCCACCAATCCTCAGACTGAAAGCCTCTGAATCCTCACCCCCCCTCAGGGTCTCAGTTGAACTGCTTAAAACCCTCTAGTTCCTAGTCCTCCCACCTTATATACCTTTCTGCTTCCTGCCATCACTTCCTGGGATTAAAGGCGTGTGTTGTGTTCTTCCCAAGCAAGACAAGAGATCTAAAGTGCTGGGATTAAAGGTTTGTGCCACCATGCCTGGCTCTGTTCCCAGTGTGGCCTTGAACTCACAGAGATCCAGACGATCTCTGCCTCCCAAGTGATAGGATTAAAGGCATGTGTGCCATCATTTTCTGACCTCTATGTCCAATCTAGTGGCTGTCTCTCACCCCCACATAAGTTTATTACAGTACACAGAATGTCAGCCACACAGAACTCAATGTATCGGATGAGAAGCTTAACATTTATAGAGAAAAAGGAAGTTGCAGAACTCTTCTCTGTGCTAGATTCATATGGTCTTCTGGGTTTTTGAGAAAGTCTTGCCATGGAGCCCAGGCTAGCCTGAAATTTTCCCTCCTCCTGCCTGAGCCTCACTAGTGCTGGAGTTGCAGGTATGAGACACCACACTCTGCTTGAAAAATGTTTTGATGTGTATAGAATTCTATGTTGATGAGTATTCTGCAGTGTCAGAAGACACTGAAATTAATTGTATCTCCAGTTTCTGCTGTTCTGTGAGTGTACTGTCAGTTGATACTTGATCTATGGACAGGAACTCTTGTTTAATTTTAAGATTTTTATTTTTAATTATGAATATGTATGTGTCTGTATGGGTCCTTGTTGTGTGTGCAGTTGCCCTCTGAGACCAAAACATGCCTTAGATCCCCTGATGCAGGAGTATCTAGCAGTTGTCACCCAACCTATATGCTGGGAACTGAATCTGAGTTCTCTGTGAGAGAAGTATGTGCCCTTAACCAGTGAGTCTTTTCTGTAGCCCTCCTTTTACTACAGGCTTTTGTGGGCTTTGTCTCTGATTTTCAGTAGTTTTGCTATAATGTGGTGTGTGTGTGTGTGTGTGTGTGTGTGTGTGTGTGTGTGTGTGTGTGTATGTGTATGTGTGTGTGTGTGTGTGTATGTGTGTAGGTAAGGTTTCACAATAGTCTAGGCTGTCCTTGAATAACTGATCCTATCTCCACCCACCTAACCCCAGTACCTGGATTATAGGCATATGGTACTATACCCAGTTAAATAAACATATAAATAAAAATTTTCTTGCTTGTATTTCTTTGTTTTTAGTGAATTTTTAGTGTTTTGTTTTAGTGAATCTGTGGTTATAAGAGTATGAAGTGTCCCCAGAGGCTCATGCATTTGAACATTGTCCACAGCTGGTACTGTTTGGGGGGCTATGGAATCTTTAAGGATGTGGGGCCTTGCTAGAGGAAAGTGGGTTGGTTGCTAGAGGGTAGATCTGGGAAGTTACAGCAGTTTCCTGATTGGTGGAAATTTAATGCAACAAGCTGTGGTGCCAGCTTCCATAGCCAGGGGCAGAGCCCTAGTGTCCTCTTCATCCATGAAGTGTGGGCTAAAAGGGATGGCATCTTTCTTTCCTTCATCTTACCTGATTTTTACCCCTCAAGATGTGAGAAGAGTAGCTAGTAGATACTTCATTAGTTTTGAAGATCATCTGTTCCAGAAGTTTGACTCCTTCTCATACAGGGTCATATAACTGAACATGGGGGTGGGAAAATTTAGTAGCATCAAAAGATTTCTGAGTGTGTTATGACCAGAACGATGCAGAGTGAAAGAGTGAGTGAATCTGAGGTATTTGACAGTCCTCACCTGTTCTGTGTGTTGCAGCTTCACTGTGGCCTTGGTTCTGAACACTGCATTTTTGCTCTTGGGTTTGAGTCATCCCATACAGATTAGAGATTCTGTAGGTTAAGAATCACACGGTGTTTTCACTGTACATAAAAAAACTTTCTGCTCTTGCAGAAAACAGACGCTATTTTCTTACTATCATTTTTTAGCTTGCAAGTATCAAATCAGTGTAGCTTTGGATTATATTGTGTTGGCGTTTGATTTTTAAAATTGCTGTTTGAATTGTTTTATTTTATAAAAAAATCATTAAGCATATTTTGGTTTAGGGTTAGGACAGAACTTGAAAAATTTCTGAAATGGCCCTGTTCTTTGTACTGTGCTTTCCTGGGGTGCTGCATTCTCAGCAGTGATGATTTGTGAGAACATGATGATATTCTTCATTCTGCAATCTCAAACATTTCAGCTAAGATTTAATTCTTTGAGTAAAAATGAAGTACATTCTCATTAGTATGAAAATTTGTTCTAATTTTTAATAAAATTATAGAGTATATCAGAATTGTTATAAAGTAAATTTCTTTATGATTTATTAATAAATGTGATTTGTGTACTTATATACCTTTATGCACAGGTTTGTGTGAAAACTTTCTCCGGCACAAGTTGAGGAAGTCCTGAAATAGCCTCAACCTCTGTGCTCCTTGTGTCATTGTGTTTGATGATTCGCAAAGGAGCCACAGAGAAAGCACAGTCATTCATGATTATAGCTTTGTGTCTGAAGAGGATACAGCCAAAGGAGGTCTTCAGGGTGAGGTTGTGAGGGCATCCTCCTGTGGAGTCAGGTCAGATGACTCCTGACACAGACCTGTCAGTCAGCAGAGCTCACGTGAGCCTATGTGTCCACAGATTATTGATGGCTCATGTGTCATCTTGGTTGGTTGAATACTCGGTATTTCCTTTCATTAGATGCTTGGCTGCTGTCTAGGGTTCTAAGCTCCAGCCTCTGACCCCTTGGTTGGTCTTTCTGGTGTGGTCAGCCTCCCTTCTCAATTATCTTGTTAGCGTTCATTAGCTGAGAGCTCATCCTGACTCTAGGACAGTCAGGTTTCAGGGTGTAGAGGGTACTTGAGGACTACACAAAGGCTGACTACCTATGTGCTTTGGTGTGCAAAACTGGTGTGATCACTAGTTCCGCTTCTACAAGGTAGCCGGGGGACCAGGCCCAGCGTTGGATTGTGGTCCGTGCCTAGGCATCTGCTGCTTCTGGCACAGAGCTAGTCTGTCTGGAGAAGCAGATTGGTAGCTGTCACAGTTGTGGGCTTTAGGTGTTTTGAGGTCTACAGCAGAGAGGCTTGGTAAAATCTGTGGCTTCTTCTGAGAGTCAGGTGCACCGTGTCATCTTATGGAAGAGGTGTTGCATTTCAGAAGAGGGGTAAAAATGAGTGTAGCAGTTTCTCCTATCTGGGTTCCTTGTCCTTGTGATTTTTGTTCATACTTAAGAGCTACATTGTTAAAATTTGGTGTCTGGTTTTAGACTGAATGATGGTTTTTTTTTTAAATTGGTAGGAGTGTTTTGCACTTTGAAGAACTTGTATAACCACTTAAAAGTGTATGTTGGGCATTTTTTCCAGCACTTGAAATAATTGAACTATTTTTCTCCCTTTTTTACTTTTATTTTTTTTGGCGGCGCTGGGGATCAAACCCAGGGTTTTGCACATGCAAATGATCTCCCATTGAGGAACTTTATCCCTTCCTTGACTATTCATGTTAACTTTGAAGTTGATGTACAGGGGCTTTTATTTAGCCTTAGGGAGCATCTGTCAGAACATTTTTACTTGGATTTTCTAGTAAGTGTTAATTCCCAAGAAGGTTCTGAATTGCATTTTCAGAATTACAGAATCTAAAGCCATTGACCCATTGACCCCTTTTGCTCTTGACTTTTCTGTTTTCCAAAGTGATGGACTCTCATCCACGTCTCCTGGACTTAGGTGACCTCTTAACTCCATCTCCAGAGCACTTGTCTTTATGGTGGGAGATTTCAAGTATGTGAGAAAACTGAAACGAGCAGGTAAATATCTGTATATGCTCCCCTCAGATTCTGTTGAGGCACACACATGTCATAGTGCACATCTGGAGGTGAGAGGACAAGTTTGGAGTTGGTTGTTCTCTTCTTCCATATTTATGTTGGTTGTGGGGATGGAAATCAGATTGTCAGGCTTGTGCAGCACATGCCTTTACCCACTGAACCCCTTCGCCAGCTCCAGTTTTTAAAGCACTGTATTAGGAATAATGGAATGGAGATGTAGATGTAGCTCACTTAGTAGAGTGCACACACACAGCATGCATGAGGCCCTGGCTTCCTTCCTTCTCGTTGTAAAACCAGGTATGGTGTACATCTGTGATCTCAGCACTGGAGGGGGAGGCAGGAGGATCAGAAATCAAAAGTTCAAAGGCATCCTGGGCTACATGAGACCCTGTCTCAAAAAAAAAAATCGGAGTAAGTTACATACTTTAAAACATAGCCCCTATGTTGCTGAAGCCAGTTCTAAACTTGGCTGGGTGTTCAACCTTCCACCACTGAATTTCTTCATCAGGCTTGCTGGCCCCCTTGACTGAATTTTCTTGTATTTAAAGTGTATTAGCATATGTTAATTATACACAATGGGACTTCATTATGACATTTTTATATCTGTATATGAGGTATCTTATTCATCCCCATCACCCTCTCTTGTCTCTCTCACCCTGTTCAATCCCCTTCCTTTTTACCTTTTTACAACTAGTTCCCTTTCTACTTTTCATGTCTTTTTTTTTTTTTTTTGGTTTTTCGAGACAGGGCTTCTCTGTGTAGCTTTGCGCCTTTCCTGAAACTCGCTTTGTAGACCAGGCTGGCCTCGAACTCACAAAGATCCGCCTGCCTCTGCCTCCTGAGTGCTGGGATTAAAGGTGTGCGCCACCACCGCCCGGCTTTTTTTTTTTTAAAAAAAAACCTCACTGAGTTTATTGAGGGTTAAGTTACTTAAAGGAGGTGAAGGGTTATTTACAGGAGCATGGGCATCTTACCAATGGCTATATCACTGAAGAATATTTTCTCCTCTCCAACATTAACTGCCTGTAGATACTCAGATTCCTTAGGCCTCACGTCTCAAGCCTCATGAGCCTCTGCCCCTCTATGACATAACTGGTTGGCTCTGTGTTGTTCAGATCTTAGGCAGAGAGCTGCTAAAATTCAAGAGTGAACCACCCATGTCATGCCTAGAAGTGTTCTATAACACTCTTCCCTTCCACTTTTACATTCTTTCAGCTGTAGAGGGAGTGATAAAGATGTCCTGTTTAGGGGTAAGTGTTTGGTACTCTTAATCTCAGCACTTTGACCGGTTATGGATCTCTGTGGTAACTAGTCCACTGCAAAAAGCAACTTCTGACCAAAGCTAACACCAGCTATTAGAAGGTCATCAGATTATCATCAGGCTTTTGCAATTTTGCAAAATAATAGTATGTGTTTCCCTACTAGTACCTGTGTTGATTTTGTTTTTAAGGTAGGGCCTCTGTATCCCTGACTGGCTTGGAACTCAGAACTGTCTGTCAAAGTGAAGTTTTCTGCACAGAAAGAGTTGAATTATTATGAGTGATCCAAGCTGTACACTCTTCATCAAGATTTCATTTGCTGCTGTGTACCTTTACCTTCCTTCATCAAAGATTTTGAAAGTTGCCTTAGATTGCAGACATCATGACATTTAAATGAGTGCCAGGCCTAAGAAAATAACTTCCTTCTTGTCTGGGTAGATCTTGTCTGGGTATTCAGATTTTTTAATCAGATGCCCCTTATCATGTAAATGGTTTTGATAATGTGTGTTCCTCCCACCATGCTAGAAAGAAAAATGTGTGTGTGTGTGTGTGTGTGTGTGTGTGTATGTGTATGTGTATATGTGTGTGTTTTTCTCTGTCACTCAGCATAGAATGCTGCTGTCAATGAGTGTGTGCTTTTTCTTCACACCTATAAGTTCTTTGGACATTGACTGGTGGTGGTTGGTTTTATAGTTTTACTCAGTTCTGACACCGTCTCCATGGAGATATAGTGTCAGATCCCTTAGACCACACACAGTGCCAAGTTGTGTTATCTATCTAGGTTATCATCGTTGTTTCTAACCATAGGCTGTACCTTACTAAGTGTAATAATTTGCTAGAATAGCTTGGGCCTCAGGAAAGGTGAATTTGCTAGGTTTCTGGTTTATTACAAAGACCCTGGGATATCTGCCTCAGATACATGTATTCACCTACATGGAAACTCTGAAATGATTATTGAGTTGTAGCAAACCCTCATTATCTAGGTAAGGTTGGGTACATTGTTGGGCATTGCTGACTTCAGCCCTTTTCCCCTCCGGAGGTTTGGGTTAGAAGTTGAAGGTTTAAGCCTCATCCTGGTAGTTGCCATTCTGGGAACCAGCTCCCATCCCGAGGCTGCCCAAGCCTTACAGCTTTTAGTTATCTCATTAGTGAGAAGGTTTTTACCACGTCATGTTTTAACGCAAGTGGCTGATTGCTCAAACTTGAGTTGACATGTGATGTTTTTGGCAGTTAGTATGCCTGTATGCTTCTCCACTAGAGGGCCTGGTGTTAAGACTTCAGCAATGATCAGATTTCTTATAAATGAATAGTGTTGGTGATAGCAGCTGGCCGAAGTCTTTTTATGTCCCTTCTTCACACATGGCCATTACTGCTTGTTAATTTGAACCCAGACTGGCCTAATACTTGAGATCTTCCTGCCTCAGCCTCTTGAGTGCTCAGATGGCACAAGCCATCGCGCCTGCTGTCTGAAAAATTGAAATACCTTTCTTTTTTTTTAATTTAAATTTCTTTTTCATTTTACATACCAGCCACAGTCCCCCCCCCCCCCCCCCTCCCCCCCCCCCCCCCCCAACGCTCCATCCACTCCTTAGAGAGGGTAAGGCCTCCCCTGAAAATACTCATTTCTTAACCTACAAGGGTAGAATGCATGTCATTTGGCTTTTGTTGTGCCCATCCCACCCACATGATAGCTGTGCAGTCCAGGCTTGCCTTGAGGGCACATTGTCCTGCCTCAGCACCTGCAGTGCTGGGGTCACAGGCATGCTTCACCATGCCTGCTTATGTGCGTGCTTCTTTCTCTCTTTCTCTATAGTAGAACATTTATTTCAGCAGTACTGCTGTAGTCTGTGTGACCTTGACAAGGTTATTGTACTTTGATGGCCTGTTCAGTTTGCAGTAGTGGGGTGTGGTATCTGCAGCATGTTGTGTGGAAGGCTTGAAAGAGTCCACGGAAAGCACATACAGTAGTGTTTGCCCTGTGTGGCCAGTCAGTACAGTGTGTTTTTATAAATCTCTTCAACATCTTACAGGGGACTTTGAGATCGTTATTGAAGGATAATTATTTGGTCTCCCAGAAATGAAGGCCCAGTCTACATTATAAAGCCTCTCTCTGACCCCCACCCCTCTGTGTGTGTTTGTGTGTGTAGGGAGAGATACTGCAGGTAACCTCTTAAGAACGTTTCCCTTGTCTGTGTCAGGATTGTCGGTTCCCCATTCCTCATCTTTTATCTTTAATATACGTATGGGTATTTTGCTTGTCTTTGCACCACATGCTGGAGGACACTAGAAGAGGGAGTCAGATCCCGTGGAACTGGAATTACAGATGACTGTGAGCTGTTTGTGATGTGGGTACTGTGGATTTAACCTAGAAAGAGCAAACAGTGCTCTTAACCACTGAGCCATCTCTCCAGCCTCCTCTTCTTTTTCAGTGGCTTATAAGTTCCGCTTGGGGACTGTTTTCTACAGCACTGGGGTAAGAGAGGAGACCAATATAGTGTCTGCTGTCCTAGAAAAGACTAGATTTAATTTTTGCTTCAGTTTTTATTTACTAAACTAACCACATAATACAATAACTTAAAGATGATCTGTGTCTTTAGAACACTTGAATGAATTGAATTAGTTCTAGTCAAAAGAGCAATTCATTTTCAGAATGCTCTTCCTTACCTGACTTCAAAGCACTCTGTGGCATCTATTTGGACAAGAACAGGGCTCAGAAGCTACACTCAGTGTCTTGGGAAGCCAACTGGATTTCTTGATGGTTTTAAACAAGAGTTGGAATGAAATTAGACTGTATTCACTGATTGTAACTCAAGAATGTAGAAATGTTGGTTGCATTGTTAATAACAGTAAATACAACTCTTATCTCAAAGGGAATATGAGTTAATTCTTATGGCTGGCCTAGGAATTGAGATTAAGGCTATTCTGAACACTGTGCTCCAAATCAACATGGAAATGGTTTCATGGAATTTTTATAGCTTGGGAACAAAATGAAGTCATAAAGACATTTAGTAGAAACATCAGGTAGGTAGATTACAGCAAAGCAGAGGAGACTGTTAAAGGGTTCAGGTGCTGTATGAAGATGTTTTATACATTCTGAGAAGGGTTTTATCTGATAATTAGAAGGGTGTTAGGTCAGACATTTAGGTAGACAGTGGCTAATGGTTAGTAGAGTTTAAAGATAGGCTAAGATTGGATCTGTAGCATTCCAGCTAATTCCACAATCATGAAGTTCTAATTAGCAATAGGCGTGGCTTTTTTCTAGAAACTTTAATACACATTATTTTGCTTGAAAAGTCCCCATGTAGACCTGGGGAAATGACTCGGTGGTAAAAAGTACTTGGCATGTAAACTAGACATAACATGAGTATCTGTAATCCCAGCAGTGCTACAGAGAGATGGGGACAGGACAATCCCTGGAAGCTCATGAGTCAGGCACAAGTGAAGAACAACAGAGACAAACTGAACAGGACAGTGCAGCCTGACTCCCCAGGCTGTCCTTGGGCCTTTGCATACTGGTGCTGCATGCTCACAAGTGATGTGTGTGTACACATTACAAGGGAGAGCGGAAGACCCCATGTTTGCAACTCCTCACTTTCTCTTAAAGGCTTGTTAAATTAAACTTGAAATAGCAACAGAAAATGCTGCCAAGATAGCTGAAACCTCCTAGTGAGAAGGACACACCTACACTTCAGAATATTAGTTACCTAAAATTTCAATCAGGAAATAGGCTTCTGAGTGCGTTAATATGTATACAAGTTAAATTTTTTTTTTCGTAGTTTTGTAAATAAAAGCAGAGAAGAGTATAGTCGAAGTTTTCCTGTGTCCGGCCCAGTCCCGCATCCGCTGGGACCCAATTAAACACACAGAGGCTTATACTACTTACAAACTGTATGGTCTAATGGCCCAGGCTTCTTGCTAGTTAGCTCTTATAACTTAACCCATTTCTATTAATCTGTATGTCACTGTGTGTTCTGTGGCTTTACCTGTGTGCCATTACATGCTGCTCTGGATGGTGGGATAGCGGCTCTGCTTCTGCCTTTCTTCTTCCTGGATTTCCCGCCTGCCTCTAAGCTGCCTTGCCATAGGCCAAACAGCTTTATTTATCAGCCAGTCAGCAACACATATTTACAGCATACAGAAAGACATCCCACACCAGAAGAGGGGTGGAGTTGTGGGTAGGTTTGTAGTTTGAATCCAGCCAGGGCTGGCTATACAGTAAGACGCTGTTTCAAACAAACAAACAAAAAAGATTTGCTTTTATTTTATGTGTAGTGAGTGTTTTGCCTTCCTGTATGTGCACCATGGGTGTACCTGGGGCCCAAGGTTAGAAGAGGGTGTCATCCCTTGCAGTTGTGGGTTCTGTGTGGGTGTTGGGTTCTAAATTTAGGCTCTTCTGTACAAGAAGCAAGATCTCTTCAGAGCCTAGCCATCCCTCTAGCCCCAGGGGTTAGCTTTCAAGGTTGGGAACCACTCTATCATGTTTATTGTATGCCACCAATACTGATACTGTAGTGGTAAAATTCATGCAGAGAAAGATTGGAATTGGTTGACCCATTGACAGTGCATTCTGTCTTATAAGGGGTCCTGGGCAGCTGTCACTTGGGGTGGTGGGAAGTTCTTTGTAGTGCACATGGCAAGCCTGTCTGCCGAGCTGTGACTGGCAGTGCTGAATGCTGCTCAGGTTACAAGAGAATTAAGTTTGACATAAAAGCTTACGTGTTTTCCTTCATGTTTAGTGCTTTATCTCTAAGCACAGCAGAAAGGGCCAGGGGAAGACCATTGGGCTGTGATGAACCCTCCTTGTAATCTTAGGTAGAGACTGAATAGGGGAAGATGGTAAAACCGTGGAGGGGTGGTGGTACACAGATCTCTGTAATTGTTTATTTAGCAGTTACAAGTAACCAGCTGAAATCAAAGACTGGCTGCAGGAGCAGTTATCTAAGCCGGTAACACTGTTACCCTATAGCAGTTGGAAAACTGTCTGATTGAGATGGATATGGATATGGTTTATTACCTGGACTGTAGAGTTCCTGGAGCCAAATTTGATGTGAAACAATCTAGCATCTGCACGGGTGGGCACGTTTCTTGGGGAGTTTTCTTGGGTTAGTGGAATCTTTTTCTGAGAGGTTGGGAACAGAAAGAGAGAAGCAAAATGATGTCATCTTTTTCTTAAGCCTTGGGATGCATCACCCCTTCCTGAGTGACCTGCACCATTGCCTCCCCCCAGGAAAAAGACTGTGCTGTCTTCAATCCTGATGTTCGTGGCCCTGGTGCTTAGCAGCAAGGTGCTTTAGGCTGTAACAGGAAAGGGCTCTCTAGTCTCTGCATAGCCTCTTCTCTCCACTGGGTCTGCACCCGTTCCAGACTTCCCTTTCACACTGTCAGACGTTGTCTTTGCTGGGAACCATGGCGTTGCTGTAGGGATCAGTGCCTTTTAGCTGAGAATTGTGCTTACATTTTGTATCATCTTTAGAGGCTCACTGGCATTTTGTTGTCTTGATGTTCATTTTACAGAGTGCTTGGGATTCTACATGTTTTTGCTGAACTTGTGAAAGAGACACCTGGATGGTGGATTAACAGGAACACTGACCTGTGGGAAGGAAGCTTCATATCTAAAAATATTGGATTTTCACCCTAGTCCAGCAGCTCTGCTGCTCACATAAATACAGATGAATGAAGACCCCATTCGGGAAGACACCTGGCCAGCGGTCCAGAGCTGATGCAGGTAAGCATTGCAGCTCTGCATGTATTTCAGTGTGACATACATTTTAGAACATAGAACAGCAGTTTCACATAGCACGTGGCAGTGTGATCTTCTCCATTCCTAGTGCTGCATGTGAAAGAAGAGCTTTGGTTTCTTGAAAAGGGAACCACCATGCTAAATACTGTTTTCTGTATAACCTAGCAATTTATAGGTAAGTGGTAAACAAGTGAATTCCAAGTATCTATTTAAGAATATAATAAATCAAGGCTTTATTTTTACTTGAAGAAGCTGAAATGTTAGAATGTTAGATTTAGGAGATTGAGTAGCTTTGGGGCAGAAGGAGGATCTTACTCAGTTTTGAAGCAGCTTTACTGGTGTGGATCTGAACTGAAGGAGGCCTTGTGGACCTGTAATTCCAGCACGCTAAGTGGAGTCGAGAAGATCAGGAATTCGAGGCCATCTTCCATTACAGCGCAAGTTCCAGGCCAGCCTGGACTACATGAAGTCTTGTCTCAGGAACAAAACTAAACCAAAAACTAAGCCTGCACCCCTCCTCTGAAACAGGAACCCATTCTAATTTTTTTGTGGCACATGGCTAAAAGTAACAGGAATAAAAGTGTAGGGGGTTTTTTTTGTGTGTGGGACGGGGGAGGGTGAGACATGGTTTTTCTGTGTAGCCCTGGCTGTCTTGGAACTCTCTCTGTAGACTAGGCTGGCCCCAAACTCGGAGATCTGCCTCTCTGCCTCCCAAGTGCTGGGACTAAAGGTGTGTGCCATCACCGCCCAGCTTAAAAGTGTTGATTTTTAAAACCCTCTCCTCCCAAACAAACAAATAACCTTACACAATGTTTTATAAAATTAGTGAATGAGCCAGCCAGCCTGTCTTTTCTTTCCCCCCCTTTTTTTTTGGCCACGGGATCTTGAGCATGTTGATCCTCCTGCCTGTGATTCCCAGTGTTAGGATCACCACAAGGCATTTGCCAACAAGCTACACTGATAAATAAAACTCTTTTGAATACGTAACCTTCTGGGCATTTGAACATTGAAAAAGTGTGTGACACAGTTTAAGTGAGGTTATTAATGTTTCAGAACTTGCTGCCCACGCTAGTCCTGTGCCTTTGGTTCTCTTGCCACAGACACCATGGCCAGCGTGTAGTGTTTTCAATTTAAAGAAGCCCAGCTTTTATAGATCTCACCGTGGGTAGCCTTGAACTTGCCATGTCGACTGTGCTGGCCGTGGTCTTATGTGGTCCTCTGCCCCTGCTTCCCACTTCTGGGACTGGAGGTGTGCATCCATGCGTAGCTTCTTTCTTTCTTTGAAATGATTTCATCTCCTCTCCTACCTGTCTGCTTTTGTTGCTTACTCTTTCCATTAACTCATTCTCTGGTTCTATGATTGGCTCAACCTCTTGGGCATGAATATCATGTGTGATTCTCAGCCACCCTGCCTTAGGGGCATAGGACAGCTTGTCCAGATTATCAGCTTTTAGAGGTAAACTAAAGTGTAGGCCTCTTTTAAGAGTATGCCTCAATCCCACTGTCTGACTGGGCTCTAGTAACTCCAGCAGCACTAGTTGAAGTTCCTTCTGCACGGCTTCCTGGATGGGGTCTGACAGCCTAGGTACCATCCTCTCTGTTTATCCCCTGCTTTCTAGTTTATGAGCAGTTGCTGTTTTGTGACTGATTCTCTGCTCAATCTAAGAAGCACTGTGGAGATTTTTAGTGTTTTGTTTGTGATAAGGACAGAGGAGCAACTTAAACTCTTGATGAGCTGGACCAGAAACTGGAGATTGTCTGGTTACAATTTAATTTTCTGGAGCTTTGGGACTCCTTGCATGGCCTCTGTCTCATCAGTCTCTTGACTGCACTGTGTTCCCAGTCACTACTGATTTCTCAGATCATGTCAGGCAGCTATGTTGCTTGTCTCCAGAGCCTCAGTCTCACCGTATGGCTTGAACTCTATCTTTTTATCTAGGATTAGACAGTTATTTTGGCATAATGCTTACTTACCTTTTCTTACCCAGTGAAGTAGCAGGTTCTCAGTGAGAAAGTCAACACTGACATGATACATAGTACACAGTGAAGTGTTCTGGAATAGAATATTTGTTTAAGTAAAGATTTCTTATATTTGTATTGCATAATACTTGTTTATGTTAAGGTGTTATGAAAAGGGGACAGACAGACATGGAGGAAGCAGGAAAGCAGGATGGACAGCACATAGATAGGTAAACAAGCCTCAGGGCAGCACATAGATTAATAGAAATGGGTTAATTTAAGTTAAAAAAAAAAGCTAGATAGAAAAAGCCTAAGCTAAGGCCAACCATTCATAATTAATAATAAGTATCTGTGTTATGATTTGGGAGCTGGGAGTCCAAGAAAGCCTGCTACAGAAGTTTTGCTTCAAGGATCAGAGACAATGGCCTGCTTTGTTACATTTGAGGTACCTGTTTCTAGAAGCCAACAGGGTGTGTGCCCAGAGTAGGCTTGGGCGGGGGTTGTGAGGAGTGGGATACTATGGGATGGGAGAGGGGGTGGAAACACCTGGTACGTTATATGTAGTTCTAGCATACCTTGATGAATCCTTCCTTTGCACCTGTCAGAGGTGTCTGGGGACACATCAGGGATGGTTGCTCCCACTCCTGGCTGACCTTGTAGCTGTCACACACTTCCTTTTCTTGTTATCTTTGTTCTTCCCTCAGTGGGTCCAGGTGGCTCTCCTGGCACTCAGGTTCCCAATATGCTGTCTTTGTCTCTGATTGAGAGCTACAGTGGCTGACTAGTGCCTATAGTTAGTGTTGAGAAGCTGCAAAGGCACCTTAATATAAGGACAAGGAATGGGGGTTTGCACACAGTGAAGAAGCCTTCCAGTCCCAGCCCTGTTGCCTCCCAGAAAACCATTCTGCCCTGTGGTGAAGACTTCTTCATTCTTGGCCATTTTATGTGTGTACCTGGTGGGTAAAAGTGCTGCTTCCTTTGTAACCTCTAAGCTCAGTAGGTTGCGTTTTTTTATTCTGTTTAACTGTTCAGAGAACTTTTTTGTTTCTATGTCCAGTTTAAAATGCTGACCTGGTAAGCAAATACATTTTGTATGATTTCAGAATATTTTAAGTATATTATTAGACTCATGTTATGACTAAGCATATGGCTGGTACATCTGGGTGAGTGTTACTCTGGGGTCCAGAGGAAATAATGTTTTGACATGGTTTCAAGCTGTCTGTTGTGGTGCTCAGGTATCTGTGTCTTTTCTAAAGTTTTCTACCCACCTGTTAACACCAGTTGCCAAGAGAAGAGCATTTATATAACTAAGGGTGCATAATGTAGATGTGATTTTTTTTTTCCCCCGTTTTCATGGATTTCGGTATTCTGTAATTAGGCTTGTGTATATTTAAGGTTATTGTGGATTTTTGATTAATTAACCATACTATTTTGAAGTGTATTTTGTGATCCATGGTGACATTATTTGTCCTGAAGTTAAGTCTGTCTCAGTCCTTGTTTGGTGCAGCTGGACTGAAAAATACCCTGTCAACAGGTGGGTAGCAGATTGAATCACGGTCTCCTGGTTTAAGTTGTTCCTTACAGCAAATCTTGATTCCCTGTATCTGTGTGTTTAGAAGTGTTTTTTGCTTGTTTTGCACTTGTGAAAACATTCCCGTGGTTTTCAGAAGTTAGTTTAGGGGGTACTGTGCACAGCTGCCTCTGTGCTTGTTCACCAACCTGTGCCTCATGCACTTCATCACACTTCCACTTGGCAATTGCTGTCCCTTGCTCCTCTTCTCTTTATTACAGTCTAGTTTCCCACGTGTTAGGCCTGTGGGTGCTGCTCTCTGGGTCTCTAGGGCTGATTTCATTCTCAGTTATGTCTTTGTGCAGGTTTGGGGAGTTTATGTCGATGTGGATTGACCTTACTGATCTACATAGCCTGCTAGTCACCCCAGTGGGTCTTCAGTGCTAGCAACTTACTGTTTCCTGGTTTGATTTGTTTTCTTGTATATTTCCTGAGTCTAGGGATTAGTTGGATGTGTCTACTTACCTTTTAATGTCCTTGTGTGCTAAATATTTTGTTTTGATTATAACCTACTTGGTTATTGGTGTCTGGTCTGCAAAGCCAGTCCTCCTTCCCCCAATGCTGGCATGTGGCACCAAAGCTGGGTTAGTGTGTGTGTGTGTGCGCGTGCGCGCGCGCACGCGCGCGTGCAAACAGTGTTTTGAGTTAGACACTTAGACCTTTCCTGTCTAATAATTTTTTTTGTTTTGTTTTTCTCTGTGTAGCTTTGCGCCTTCCCTGGAACTCACTTGGTAGTCCAGGCTGGCCTCGAACTCACAGAGATCCGCCTGTCTCTGCCTCCCAAGTACTGGGATTAAAGGCGTGCGCCACCACCGCCCGGCTGTCTAATAATTTTTAAGAGAAGTAGTTGGACATTTTAAAAGGTGTTAAGTTTGTCAGGCAGGTGTTGAAGATGGTTTTTGGTATTGTTTTATGTAGGCTGCTGTGGATTTCTTGAGGAGTCTTGTTTTTTACATTTTGTTTTGTTTTGTTTCTGATTGCCTCAGTAGTCCAAGAAGTGGCTAGATGGAATTTGAACAGCTTTATTGATTTGTGATTTCTCAGAATTTACTCACATTCAGATTCCTATTTAGCCAGAGTGTGGACCCTTGCTGACCCCTAGCTCGCTGAGGTTTGGAGTTCTCTTCTAAGTAGCTCTCCCTGTATACACTGCACTGTTACATGTTAATGACAAACAGTTGTAACTCCAGTGTGACACTCCACCTGGCAAAGTCCTGCTCCCTTCAAATACCATCCTCCAAAAATGGCTTTCAGGAATGAATTCAGGGCCAGTGGTGGGCGCTGCTTCATTTCTTGGGCAGCTTTCAGCTCCTTTGCTTCCTGGTCTCTCAAACCTGTTTCCTAGATTATGAGGGGAAGACAAGTTGAGTTCTGTACTGTTTACTGCTTTATGGTCAGATGTGTTTCTTATTTAATTTTGTATGTGTAACTGGTTTTATTTTTTTTAATGGCTGATCTGGAAGCAAAGAATCATTTGCTGTCATTTTTGTCTGCTCAGAGTTATCTCCTTTTCAGAAGTCCAATAAACAAATGGCTCTAACATGGTGGTGGTTATGACCTATTCCAGGCTTTATGAAGTACGGTTTTGTTTTTAATCCACTTTTTGCTGACTGTAACTTGCCTCTCTTGTAGGCCATGCTGGAGTATCTGCAAACATGATGAAGAAGAGGACATCTCACAAGTAAGCAATGCTCACTCTTGTGTTTAGATAACCAGCACCAGGACTACCTCTTAAGCCAGAGCTTCTTAGCTCACCTCCACCTAATGCATAGTAATTGTGTGTGGTCACCCCCTGTCCTTCCCTTTCCTTGGACTGGATGAAGTGTGTCAGGTATGCACTTGAGCTGGTAAAAGCCTTTGAGTCATGGCTATCCTCTGTCTTAATGGGAGCCCACTGGATGGTGGAAAATAATAGTGTGTGTGTGTGTGTGTGTGTGTGTGTGTGTGTGTGTGTGTGTATATGTGTGTGTGTGTGTGTGTGTGTGTTTGGGGGTGGGGCTAAGGTTAAAACCTTAGCCAAGGGCTGAACAGAGATATCTGATGCTAGGGTCCACCTAGCCAGTTGCCATGCTCCTCTTTGTACCTGTAGTTTATAGAAAGCATACCCATTTAAAATAGACTTAAAAAGTTTTGTTCTGTTTTTTTGAAACATCATCTCATTGTATTGTCTGAGCTTGCCTAAAACTTGTAATTCTCCTGACTCAGCCTCCAAACTGCTGTGATTACATGTGTGCAAGCATATGTCACCAGGCCTGGCAATAGTCATGTATTTAAAGTGACAAGTGTGTTCTAGTCCTGTAGTTGCTATGCAGAGGTGACTGTACTCCAGTGTCATTGATATACCACTCTAACAATGACTTGAGAATGGAAGGGATGGAAGTTATCCATGAAGGCTCTCCTCCTGTCACTGCATAAGCGTCCTGCAGCAGTTCTTCCCAAGTGATTCACAGGGAAGGTTTGAGTCCCTTCATTGCCTCAGTGGAGCTGAAGAGAATAGGAAGTCTCTTGGTCATGGAAGGTCTGGTAAACAAGTTTCCTCAGTAATGGGTGATGATTGAACCAGACTTGTCTCTCATTAAGATGAGTGCATAATGTAAATATAATACTCACCTTAAGTGACCTAGAAAACAAAAATTTGAAAGTTAGGTAAGTGTGCTGTTCCCTGAGAACAGAATAAACCTTACTTTGTTTCCTCATCTTCCTGCTTTTGCTGTATTCCGTGATGCTGTATCCATTTATGTGGTGCCTCTACTTATTAGTGTGGCATGAATGGTAAGCTGTCTCTTGTCTCAAATAGAGAGTAACAGTAAGGCAGAAATACAAACCACAAATATTAGACAGTGGGTAAGGGACAAGTGAAATACCTCCTTTCTAAGACCAAAGCAGCTCATTCAGAATAGATTTCTGCCATGTAAAAGAAGTTAAGAATATTAAGGTGCAGTGTTTTAGCACTCTACTCCCTTTTAAAAACCTATTTTTAAATGATTACCATTGGTTAAAATTTCATTGACTTAAGAAGTTAGACATTTTGTTGTGGGATATTTGTGTACTATGTGAAGATAAATTGCTGTGATTGGTTTAATAAAGAGCTGAATGGCCAATAGCTAGAAAGAGGTTAGGCAGGACTTCTGGAGACAGAGAGGACACTGGGAAAAAAGGGTGGAGTTGCCAGCCAGGACAGGAAACAGGAGGTGCAAGATGAAAGAGGGGTAACGCCATGTGCCAGAACATAGATTAATATAAATGGGCTAATTTACATTATAAGAGCTAGTTGAGACAAGCCTAAGCTAAGGCCAAGCTTTCAATAATTAATAAGTCTCTGTCACTATTTGTGAGCTGGCAGCCCGAAGGAAAGTCCAGCTACATTTGTTTGATCCCATAGTTGTATTATGCATATATTTTGAGCAAGGGATTTCTTGTTTCCTTTCCTGAGTAATGTTGAGCATTCACTGTCTCGTGGGTTTGACCCCTTCAGGCACGAGAAATAAACACCAACTGCTTGAAACTATCAATATAATTGATTGAGATATATAGTAGACATGTATGAAATCGTCAAAAAATAAATGAAAAAACAAAAACAACCAGCAGTTCAGGGTTCACAGGCAAAGCAACAAAAAGAACTCATGTTGTTTGTTCTACATTGTGGGGAACTCCATCTGTTGCTTTCACAGACTTGTTTAAGGTCCGGAGTCTTGAGTGCATTGCTGTGCCCTAGAAGGTAAAATGAGAGAAGTTTCACTGCAAATTTGAAGGTGGACAGAGGGCTGAGGAGAAAGAAATCCAAAGTTCCCTTGTTGGGTACTGGCTATTAATGTCTTGAATGGTCTTGAATGGAGTGAGCAGGGACAAGGAGCTTTGTGTTCTGGGTGCAGCTTGCCCGTGTCTGAAGTAAATGTTGGACAAGATGAGTGAGCTTTTGCTTTTCAACACAGGTTTCTTCCTACAACAGATTTTTTTTTTTTTTTTAATGAAAACCAAATACAAAACAGAACCTCAGCTCCTCAGCTCTCATCCCTCCATCCTCCACAGTGCCTGTCCTGTTGTTGCCCACAGTAGTGGGTAGGCTCAGGGCGACCCTTACAGTTAGATGCTGAGGTGTAGTCAGGAGAGCTGCAGTCAGCATACACACCCATCCCTAAGAGGTGCTAGGAGAACTCAGGAGTTACCTTCACCACAGAGAAATGGTATGTGTTAATTTTGATCACTGTCCCTGTTGGGAGTCTAATCCAGGGCCTTAACAGGCTAGGCAAGTGCTATAGCCATGTCCTTAACTTTGTTTTTAGTGGAAATCATCTGTGTACTTGCTGTGTGCTGGGTACCTGCTGGTTTTGGGAGACTGGCATCAAGACAGGGCTTTCTGGATTTTGTTCCATGAAGTTGTTTGGGATGCTGTAAGATTAAAGTATGTCTTGAGTGAAAATACAGTTGAGACGGCGTCTAAGTGAACTTAGTTACAGTGGTTTGTTGTTCTTATTTTTAGATGTTACGTTAACTCTCCCCCGCTCCATGTGAATGGGGAATAGGTCTCCATTTCAAGGTACTATCTTGAAAATAGGGGGTTTCGTATGTTTTAGTAATTTGCATGGACTTTTTGTTTTGTTTTTTTAAGATACAAAGTCTCACTAGTATGCATCCTTAGCTAGCCTGGAACTCAAGTAGACCAGGCTGATGTAACTTACAACAGAGATCCTTCTGCCTCTGCCTCCCAAGTGCTGGGATGAAAGGCACATACTACCACACCCAATTCACTAATTTGCTTTTAAAGAGTAAGTGCTGGGGATTGACAGACTGTGAAGTTTTCTTTGCATGCAAGCATAGGACCCTAGTTTAACTTAGAAGTCAGCTGCAGTAGTACACATCTGTAACCCCAGTACTTGGTTAGTGGTGGGAGTGCTGAGACAGGTAGACCCTTGGAGCTCCCTGACCAGTCACCTCACTGAATCTTCTGAGTTCCAGGGTCAATGAGAGACCTTGTCTCAAAAAATTAAGGTGGAGAGTGACTGAGGAAGACACCAGATGTCAGCTTCTGACCTCCATCTACACATTCATGTACATGCACAGGCAGATCACCTACAGGAATGTACACACTCTAAGAGTAAACTGTAAATAAGGTAGAGACGCCAGTCACTAATGGAGAGTGTCTCTCCCCCTCCTTGTTGGTCTCTGGTGTGATCTCACGTCATTCTCATGGTACCCTTGTCAAGTTGGAGCCATGAGCTCTTATTACAGATGCAAAAACTGATGCCCAAAGAGATTAAGAAACTTGCCTGAAGTTTGACAACTAATCAATAATCGAGCTAGGTCTAGGAAGTGGGCTAACTACCACACCACCACATCCACTGAGCTTCATGCTTTCTTGCCTCATCTTGAAAATGGGCTATTTCAGTCATAACTACTCAGGTTGGACAGGTCTCCAAGAGGTATCCAAAGTATCTGAGAGGCCCACAGTGTATTAGGTCTTAAGTCTGTCAGAACATGAATTAACTCCCTAATGTACTGTGGTGTTCCTTCAGGCACCATCTACCCACCCACAGTGTGTAGATGAACTGATGATGACTTTCATGGAGATACTGTTCTATTTGATCTTGTTTTTGTGTTGTCATTTCACACCAGGAAATGACAGCATCACCTAGAAATTTTATAAAATAACAGCTGCCAGCCAAGCAAGTTTCTAATGTTTCTATCTTGCAAAAAGACCAAGATTTTTATTTAACTATTTTCTTTTAAATTTTGTAGAAATCAAAGAAAAAGAATCGCTTTGACGTTAACAGTACCAACTAGACTGGGAAGAATCACCAGTAATTAATCCATGCAGCCAAGTTCAGTGTAGGACAGACTGACTAATGGTGGAACTATGATAATTGACAGGCTTAGTGTACACACATAGTGTATTCAGTATTGGCTACCAGCAGCTTTTGTTTTCACTTCTTTTTTTGTTTTTCTTTTAGAATTAGTAATGAGTTTCATTGTAGGCTTTTCATATATACTTCATTTTGTCGATTCTTTCCCTCCCTTACCTACTACGTACCCCTCAGAAACCCACCTTCAGCTTTTGTGCCATATGTATAGTTTTTTCTTCTCCCCAACCCGCTCTCAAAACCTTTTTTTGCCCCCTCACTGTCCACTTCCTAGCATTAGCTGTACATCTTAGAGATGCAAAACTTCAAATCTAGGGACCACATATGAAAGAGAGTGTGGTCTGGGGTCCTTTACTATTCTGCTTAGGTGGTATTGCTTTGTTTATTGGGGATCTTTGGTGCTTCCATACCAGTTTTGGGATTGTTCTTTGTAGTTTTATAAGGAATGTCACTGGGATTTTGATGGGAAGTACACAGAGTCCATGGGCAGCTTTTGTTTTCACAGTGTGATTTTTGTCAGTTGGGGAGCACAGAAGATCTTTCCACCCTCTAGTGTCTTTTTCTGGTCTTGTAAAGCTTCTGCTGTAGTGGTCTTCACCTGCTGAGTTAGTTATTCCTAGTTGGTTTTGGTTTGGGGGCTGGAAAGGTGGCTCAGCAATTAAGAGCACTAAATGCTCTTGCAGGAAAATGGGGTGTAGCTCCCAGCATCCACATGGCAGCTTAGGACCAACCGCTTCTAACTGCAGTTTCTAAGGAGTCTGACTACTCTTCTGATCCCCGAGGGTTCATGCACACACAGACACGTAAGATAAATGGTTTTAAAGGCCTTTAATGTTACTTGTCCCTTCCCACCCACATTCCTTTCTCTATCATGCCCTCCCATCCCTTAGCCCATTTAATCCTTCCTGTCCCAGTATTTCCTTCCCCTTTGTGTCACTACATTGTCTCTCTTGAAAGATACTCTCTCCCCAAACGTTTCTCCTTGAAGAGCTTCATAGAGCTCCCCTCTGTTTCTCTGCCACTTATTTCCAGTATTGAGAGAAATGAGTTTTCTTTAATGGGTCCTTTAGCTGTGTGTGTGTGTGTGTATGCGCATGTAGAGGCCAGAGATTGACATCAGGTATTTTATATTATATATTGAGACAGAGTTCTTCACTTGAACCCAGAGCTTGCCAATTCAGTTAGTCTGGCCAAATGGCTCCAGGGATGAGTGCTGGGGATGGAAACTAGTTCTCAGTTTTCCTCCTGTTTGCTTAGGAGGCTCCTCACCCACTGAGTAATCTCTTATTTCACTAGATTCTGGAACAATTGTAGAGCTGGAAATCTCAGTGTTAACTTGTCATTCCAGTGTTTACTTTTTAAAAATTATTAGTTTTTATTAGTTGTTTGAGAATTTCGTACAATGTATTTTGATCATATTCACTCCTCACAGAGCTCTATCTTCTCCACCCTCGCTTCCCTACACACCAAATTTTGAGTTCTTTGGTCTTTCCCCTCTTTTTTTTTTTCTTTCTTTCTTTTTTTTTTTTCCTTTTTTTTTTTGGCCCTCTTTTTTTTTGTTTGTGAAATTGCGCCAGCTGTTGTGGAACTAACTCTGTAGACCAGGCTGGCCTCGAACTCAAGAGATCCACTTGCCTTCACCTCCCAAGTGCTGGGATTAAAGGTATGCACTACCACTGACTGACTGTCTTTCCTATTTATTTATTTGTTTGTTTGTTTTTTCTGTCTTTCCTTTTTTAAAACAATATTTTTATTTATTACTTGAGTTTTATACAATGTAGTTGTAATTAAATATAGTTACCTCACTTTCTCCTTTTCCTTTTCTTCTTCCAGCCCCTTCCATCTCCTCTCCATCCCATCTCCCTCTGACCCCTCCCAGATTGATAGCCTCTTTTCTACTGTTATCTTTTGAATAAATCTGATGGCTAAATCTTGCTCAGTTCTTGGGACAGGACATGACATTCTCTTGGATCCCTTGTTTCTGCTTTGTCTGGGGTTCATTATATAGTTGACAAACACGGAGATGCATGGGATTGCTGGAGCAGGGCAGTGGCTCTCAAGCAAGGCCTCAGCAGCTGTACACATCTCCACCTTCCCTAGAAAGACCCTGGAGTGACCAGCGAAGCCTGGCTTACGTTTGTGTTTTTAAAACATCTTTAAATTTAAAAAGACAAAAAAAAAAAAAATAACACAAGGGGATTATTCAAGCACATGGGGAAAAATGTTTAAATTCTTATTTCTAATTTTAGATTTCTTTCATGGAGTTGGCGATCAAACCTGTGGCTTGGGTATGCTCAGTAAGCACTCCACCAATGAGCTCCATCCCAGCTCTCTTTTCCTATAATTTTAATAGCTGTATAGTTATTTCAGTGTAGTGATAGATCTTAATTACTTGGTCAGTAGCATGTATTACTGAACATTTTCTTTCAGTAAAGCCCTAGACATGCACTCCCTGAGGTATTAATTGTTCTACATGGTGAGGCTTTGGCATGTGGTACCTTACTGGTCCAGGAGAAGGATTATTTCTGTTCTGTAAACAGATAAAAAATGGTACCCTAAATCCAGCATATGTCTTAGTTATTGTTCTGTTGCTGTGAAGAGATACCATTTCAAAGGCAACTTAAAATGAAAGCATTTATTTCAGGGCTTGCTTGCAGTGTCAGAGAATTGGTCCATGGTTTTCATAGTGGGGAATGTTGTGGCAGGTAGACAAGGATGCTAGAGTAGTGGCCGGGAGGTGCACCGGTAGCTGAGAACTTACATCTTATCCACGCGCCTAAGACAGAGAAAGAGTGAGACTGGGTGTGGCACGGGCTTTTGAAACCTCAAAGCCCACTCCCAGTGACACCTCTCCTTTAACCAGGCCACACCTCCTAATCCTTCCCAGGTAATCCACTGGGACCCAGACATTGAAATATGTGAGTGTATGGGGCTGTTCTCATTCAGATGACCACAGAGTTGTATTGCACACCTGTACTCTAGCACTCAGGACTCTGAAGTATGAGGATCTTTGTGAGTTCAAGGCCAGCCTGGGCTATTGAGTGAGCGCCTATCTCCAAAAAAAATAAGAAAAGGGCTGGTGAGATGGCCTAGCCAGAGGAGATACTTGTTGCTAAACCTGGTGATTTTAGGTTTTTCCCTAGGACTCACATGGTGGAAGGAGAGAACTGATTGCTGCCAGCTGTCCCCTGGCCTCTACACGCAAACCATGGCACAGATGCACCCACACATGTGCATACAAAATAAATTAATGAAAATGAAAAGAAACTAGTACCCAACCATGATTTGCATTAGAATCAATATTTGGAGTGAAGTAGAATAAGGTAGAAAAGGCCTACCTTTAGATACTGACTTCCTGTTTTATTTAGTGATTTGCTTAAAGTGTGGACTGACAGATTCATACTGTAGAAATAAAAGCTGTCTACAGATTCAGAGCAATCCCCATCAAAATTCCAGTGATGTTCCTTGCAGAACTGAAAGAACACCCTCAAGATACACACCCTCAAGATACACACCCTCAAGATACACGTGGAGTACCAGAGTCCTGAGTAGACAAAGCAGTCCTAACAGAAAGAACAATAGCTGTTGCTTAGGATTTGGGAAGTTACAGTGGCTCTTCTTGAAGTTAAGAAGTGGTATGTGTGATAGAATCCTTTGCATCCTTGCCTCAGTGAGGTGCCTCCCTTAGCCTTTGTTGTGGGCCTGTTCCTATACAGGGGAGTTCACTGGGATGTGGGCTTTGTAAAAATTGAATGAAGGCTCGTGACTGATTACCTAAGACAAAGGTAAAAAAAGTATCACTGAGAAGATTCTGGTGTTCTAAGACAAGTTTAATGCCTTGGGGGGTGGGTGGTGTTGGGTAGGATGGGACAGCTGTTTGTTCCTAGAAACTGCACACGTTTAGACTGGTCCTCTTTTGGGTCTGAGTGCTGTTTAGTAGTTAGAAGCTTTTGCTAGCTCTATTGAAGCTTCTCTTCTCTTCTGTTGTGCAGTTGTGAGCGAGAGATTGAGAATTGTGCCAAATCTGTGTCAGAATAGATGACAGTTGCACGTTTTGATGTCTTCTCAAATACTGAGACTCACCCGTGGGTCACACCTGAAGTTGAGCTGGGAACTTTTGGGGTGGTGATGGGGTGGGGTGGAGTGGGGTTGTGGATGAATCTTACAGCACCAAAACTGCACAGAAGGGCTTCGAGATTGCTGTTTTCAGATAGATGTAAGCACATAGGAGGTGTAGCACCATATCGCAATGGCATTGGAGCCAGCTGCAGTGCCACTTGCAGTCATCTCAGCTACTTCCTCTTGCTCTTGGCGTGAGCTCAGATCTTGTGAGTTCTCCTAGAATCACCACAGTCCGTTGCTGCTCACCCCCGGGAGAGTAGTTGTCTTCACTGAATTAGCAATATCGGTAAAAAAGTGATCTTGTGGAAATTTCTTAGTAAGGTAGCTCAGAGGTAACAAGTGCTTACCATGAAAGCCTGGTGGTCTGAGTTCAAGTCCCTAAACCCATGTAATGTGTAAGGACAGAAGCAACTCTGACCTCCATAGATGTATTGTGGTGTGCACATGCTCGTGTGCATATATGCTGTTTATTTTTGGTGTTATTAGAAACGTAGTCAGTGGGAGTTTCTTTGCCTAGTTCCCAGGGTAGCCTGGAGCTCCATGTGTACGCCAAACTAGCCTCAGACTTGGCTTCCTCTGTCTCGGCCTCCTGGATGCTAGGATTACAGGTGGGTGCCTTCATTCCTGGCTAAGGTTCTTTTGGCGACAGGGTCTCACTGTGTAGTCCAGGCTATCCCAGAACTCCTGACCCTCCTGTCTCAGCCTCTTTGCGTGCTAGGATTAAAGGTTGGTGCCACCACGCCTGAGACTTTGGGATTGTCAGCTGTGCCGTGGGTGGTATGTGCATCCCTTCATTGTTCAAGGGTCTCCTGTGGTCCCGGTTTGTCTCTTCCTCCGCATCTGCTCTACAGTGACTGTCTACTATTCCCTGTCAGTTCTGAGTTGAGCTGTGTGTCAGCCTTTGGTGACTTGACACTTTGGGAGCTATATCTAAGGGACACATACATATGAGCAGAGTGTTCCCTGCCTTCGGACATGCTCACAACTTTCAGTTTGTGGTCTTTCTGCTTGGAGTCGGCTTGCCTTTCTGGCTCAGGGTTTGTTTCCCAGGGGAGCCCCAAGCTCGTTGTCATGTTGTCTCTGGCGTAACATGTTGCTGTCCAGACATAACTCTTCCACCTTATATGTGACTTGGTCCCTTTGCCTGGATGCGCAAAGACTGTGTTTTACTGGGGTATGTCTCAGCAGGAGCCATTCTTTTTCTGACTTCCCAGGGGGTATAGTTTTTGAGGTGTTGGATTTAGGACATTTTCTGAGTTTCGGTTTTGGTACTGTGGCCTTTGACTGCAGACTGTAGACCACTTGTGGTGCAGTCCCTCCCATTAGCATGTGCTGAGTCCTCAGGCTTTGTACCCTGCCTTCTTTCGCCGCTCACTTCGCTATACACTCCACGCTGCCATGTCCTCAGAATCCTCTGTGGTTGTCTACGTGACCAAAACCTTCAGGGTGTCTGTTTCTGACCTCGCCTAGCTTTTGTCACATTGTCTCATTCTTAGCTCTTCCATTCTGTGATACATGGTCCTTGATTAGGATTCTCTGGAGCAAGAGAACCAACAGGAGATAGAAGGACATCAAGATTATGAGAAGTTGAGTAGTGAGGCAGGAAGTCCCCTCAACTTGCAGTCTGTGAGCTGGAGACCTGGGGTGGCTGTTGGTACAGTTCTGATGCAAAGTCAGAGAGCCAGGAGCCACTGGTGGAAGATTAGTCCAGGAGTGGGAGAAAGCCATGTTCCTGCCCTCTGTTGTATTCAGCCTCAGCAGATTGAGTGAAGCCTGTTTGCACTGCTGAGGACACATCCTTTTTCCTCAGGCCAGCAGTTCAAATACTGATCTCTCTCCAGAACATTCTCAGACAACACCCAGAAACAAGCATCTAATCTGGGCACCCCCTGGCACAATCAACTGGACAGTTTCTCTTACTTGGCTTGTGTTATTTGCTTAATGCCAGTAACAGTTTTATCTACTACGTGGATGTATTTTCCTGGCCAGCCTCTACTACCTATCAAAACTCAATCAAGAACATTTCTTTCTTTCCTCTTTAAGCTGCTTTTGTATATTGTCCAGCAGGATCCCAGGGCTGGACAGGAGGTGACCTCAGAGTTCCCGAGCTTCCTTAGCTCTGCTGTGTGTCTTATTTAAAACAAGACTCCCTTTAGCCACCTGTGTCTGTCTGCTGTTCCCTATCTGCCTCTGGGCTTTCGTTTCCTGGCTCTAGTCATACCTGCTTAGTTAGGCTTTTGTACTCTAGCGATCTGGGGACGTGGCTGTCCTTCCCTGGGAGGAAGGTGTGCTGCTTTTTCAAAAGTTCTGAGGTCAGAAGACTGTTGAGGAGCGTGTGGGGATACCTGGCTGGCCTCAAGGTTCTGCGCTTGCTCCACAACTTTGCCTCAGCTTTTAGTTGCCCCCCCCCCTCTCAGAGCTGAGTGCTTACTGGCTTTTGATGTCTGTCCTTCCTCATGTTTGCGAGAGACCATTGTTTCCAGGACCTCTGACGAGGCTAAGTGCATGTAAATAATGTCCTTCTATGTATAATGTGTATGCGTATATAATCACAGCTCTAGCTATTGTAGCTGCAGCGCTTTTTAAGAAATCATGAGATGCCCTGTCTAGTCTTAAAGGGGAAGGACCCCTTCAGCCCTGTTCTGCTCGGCACACAGCGGCGTCTGTCAAGTTGGTTTGCACCAGGTTGCACCCAAGCCAAGTCTGTCCTTTGTCCTTGTACTTCAGAGTGTCATGGCCGCTCCCACCCCCATATCAGGAGCCAGGATGGGCACTGGGGAGATGACTGAGTGTGTGAAATGCTTGTGTGAATAAGCATAACGAGCTAAGTTTGGGTCCCCAGGTAGTGCATGTGTCTATAACCCCAGTAGTTTGGGGGCAGGACAGAGATAGGTGGATCCTGGGAACTCATTGGTCAGCCAGTCTAGCCTAAATGGCAAGTTGTAGATTCACTGAGAGACTGTTTTGGAAAATAAAAGTGGAGAGCAGTAGAGGAATACACTTGATAGCAAATCTAGCCTCTACGTGGACACATATATTCTTGTATGTGCATGTATATGCACACATAAATAGGCAGAATATTAGCATTTCATGTAAATATTTAAATCACTAGTTTGATGTTGCTACAATATTTTTAATATTACATTATTATTTGTCAAACTGTTAAAAGGTGCTTGTGAGTTATTCAAGTGTGTGACGAAATTGTGCTTCTGAGAGAACTCTATTGCATACACACACACGTTCAACTGGTTTAAGTTAGTTTTTTTTCAAGGTTACCAGGGCATAAAGAGGAGTAAAATGTTAAGTTGTGGGGGTTTTTGTTTTTGTTTTTTGTTTTTTTTTGGTTTTTATCGAGACAGGGTTTCTCTGTGTACTTTTGGTGCCTGTCCTGGAACTCACTTTGTAGACCAGGCTGGCCTCGAACTCACAGAGATCTGCCTGCCTCTGTCTGCCTCCGGAGTGCCGGGATTAAAGACGTGTGTTTGTGAGTGCCTCCATCATGTATGTATGTGCACTCCATGTGTGCCTGATGCCTGAGGAGGCCAGAAGAGGGTGTTGGAACTGAGTTCAGGCAGTTACAAAATACCATAGGGGTCCTGGGAAGCTAACGGGTCATTTGTAAGATTACTCTTTGTTTTTAAAGCAGATTTTGTTATACGGCCCAGGCTGGCCTAAAACTGGCAGTCATTCTGGCTTATCAGTGGGAGTTTGCCCATGCCTTAGGGTCATGTGTAATGAAGAACGTACAAGCTAGTGACTGTATTGGGTCCAGATATGCATACTTGTGAGAATAATACATTGTATGTGTGAATACAGAAAACATCGGACCAGTGTGGGACCAAGCAAGCCTGTGTCCCAGCCCCGGCGGAACATCGTAGGCTGCAGGATTCAGCATGGGTGGAGAGAGGGCAACGGCCCTGTCACCCAGTGGAAGGGGACTGTCCTGGACCAGGTGCCTGTGAATCCTTCCCTGTATCTTATAAAGTATGATGGATTTGACTGTGTTTATGGACTAGAACTTAATAAAGATGAAAGAGTTTCTGCACTTGAAGTTCTCCCTGATAGAGTTGGTAAGTTTTTAAACTTATTATTTTAAAAGCCTTATTACTTTAAAAAGTGGTGATTGAATACTTTTTGATTCTCGTTATTAGTGTTTTTTACTTATATCAGACCTCAAGTACCTGAAACATTTACCACTTACAAACACAAAAGCTGACCCAGAGAAGATGTTCTGAAACCACAGTTGAGGGCCTTATGAAGGATATAAAGATGGATCTTTGTTCTAGAGGTTTCTGGTCTTCCAGTTGCTTGTTGTTGTCTGTGATTGTCATTGGCTCACTGACATGGCATATTGACACCTCAGGATTGTAGGTGGTTTCAGCTTGTTGTCTATTACAAATGGTAATTGTACTTGGAACTGCAGTAGAAGCACCCGGCATGACGCTCTGTCCATTCTTCAGGACGTTTTGAAGTGGAAAGCTTTGATACTATGTCATGTGGTCTCAGTTTCTCCTTGTAAATGTCCCCTTAAAAAGGTAATGATTAGCCGGGCGGTGGTGGCGCACACCTTTAATCCCAGCACTCGGGAGGCAGAGCCAGGCGGATCTCTGTGAGTTCGAGGCCAGCCTGGGCTACCAAGTGAGTTCCAGGAAAGGCACAAAGCTACACGGAGAAACCCTGTCTCCAAAAAACCAAAAAAAAAAAAAAGGTAATGATTATTGATGGCAGTTTTAAGTCAGACATTCACAAGTTAATGTTACTTAAAATATATGTTTCAAAATGTTTTGCTGTTGTTAACTGCCACTTATTAAAATACTGATATATATTCTTTCAAAGTTGCCTTTAAGGCTTTGCGTCATTTGAAAATTAGGCCCCACAGATATGGAAAGTCTTCCGATTCCTGTGACGCACCGTTCCATTTTCACAGAGTTTTACATTTTAATCCTCTGTTTTCAACTTTTTGAGACAGAATCTAAGGCTATAACACCTAGAGCAGAAGTACTAGCTCACTTGAGCCTTACCCAGGATGGTCTCCAATGCATGAGCTCAAGTGAATCCTCCTGTCTCAGCCTCCTGACTAACTAGCTGGGATGGCGGGTGTACCGCACACCTCGCCAATGACTCTTCCTAATGTGACTGTGGTCAGGCCTCCTACTGGAAATGTGGATGTTAAATGTCTTACTGGCACCATAGAAAGCAGTTAACTGCATGCTTCTGTTGTGTTAACGTGGTGGATGCATCTTCTGATCAGGATTGCAGTCTGTCTGCTTTCCAGGGCAAAGGCTTCTCACCTGAATATTCATAGGACAGGAGCAAACCTCATGAGCATCAAGGGTGGCGTGTGTTCTTTATAGTTTTGTGTGGTCTAGTTCATCAGAGGACATGGATTATAGTTGTAAAGCACTTTGAAGAGAGGAATCCAAATGATGGTTCAGATCAGCAAGATATTGTGCGTCCAATATGCTTAGTAAGTAGTTCAGTGCTCTTTATTTTGGCTGACCTGGAGCTCACTGCCATTCTCCTGCCTCAGGCTCTGGAGGGCTAGGATTATAGGTACGGACAACCATATTTGGCTAGACATGTAACTCTTAACTTCAGTGTTCACTATGAGTAGAATCTAGAAAGTTACTTGCTTTTTGTGTTCTGTGTAGGAGGAAAGTCTTCTAGGCCACTTCAGTGTGTACATTGAATGTTAGTTAGAGCGATACTGGGAATGGAGAAAAACCAGCTGAGGAGCCTGGGATGTCAGTGGTTCTCAAGGCAAGGTCTGTGGACCCTTACGGTCCTTACGCCTGTTAGTTTCCTAACATTCAGATAAGATTTGTTCCCCTCACCCTCATTTACTCACAGTTGCTGTGTGAAGTTCCCTCTTATTGGAAAAGTCTGCATAACTCAGCATGCACACACACAGACACACATGAACCAAGTTAGATAAAGATCCACTCAGAGGGCAAGATGGACAGTGGGAAACATCACAGAAACAGACTGCAGAATTTATTGTCTGGATCATTTTGTACATGTGATCTCCATTCCTGTCTTTGGGGATTTGGCTACTTTGGTTACACACTCCGTAAATGGAGTCGTAGAGAATTGGTTTTTCTGTGACTTATTTCATCTAGTGTCATGGACTCAACGTTCATCCACAGAATAGCACGTGGCAGGAGTACTTTCCCTTTGAATACTGGAAGTCATACTCTGGTACATACATATGTACTCCATTTTGTTTATCCATGACCCCTTTCTTTTTCTTTTTTTTTTCTTTTTTTTTTTTTGGTTTTTCGAGACAGGGTTTCTCTGTGTAGCTTTGCGCCTTCCCTGGAACTCACTTGGTAGCCCAGGCTGGCCTGGAACTCACAGAGATCCACCTGGCTCTGCCTCCCGAGTGCTGAGATTAAAGGCGTGCGCCACCACTGCCCCCATGACCCCTTTCATGTTGGAAGCTGCTGTGGATGTGGCTGTCCGTGTCTTTTCTGAAACCTTCTATTCTTCTGGGTGATCCCCCCCGAAATGGTTTTGTCTGACCCTGGGGTCTTCTGATTCACGCTCTCTTAATGGAACTGCCACAGTGTCCCTGTGTTGTTGAGGTCTCACAGCCCCCGCAGCGGTGCCAGGGGCTTCAGCGCTCCAACTCTGCCAGCATTACCTGGTGATTTCTTGTTTTGGTAGTAACCATCTGTAGGTATAAGGATGACAGTTAAGAAGACTGTGTGTCCCGGCATGCTTGTTTCCATTTGTATATCACCTTTGGAGAAATGTTCCTTCAAGTTTCATTTGTTAATCTGAAGAGTTTTGTTGTGGTGGTAGTTGTTGAGTTGCTGTAGTGTAACACTTTGAAGAGTTTAATGGTAATTGTTTCAGACCGTTGCAACTGACCATTAGGGAGCTACTACCTGTGTACTTTGTAGTGTTAGGGGAGTATCTAGAATTATCTGGAGGGAATCTCTGTCACATCATTGTGAGGCTGGATCTTCCATAACTGGAAACACAATAGTGTGATGGAAATTGTTTTTAAAAACTACACATTAAGGAAACTGGAGAGATGGCTTAGCACTTAGAATGCTTGCTGAGAATTCAAGAGACCACACCCATTGAACAGGACAGGCATCCAGCAAATGCCCATCACAACAGCTCCAAGGGATCACCCTTCTCTGGCCTCTGTACACACCCAAACATACTTGTGCTCATATATATCTTTAAAAAACATTTGAACTAGATATTAAGGTTTGCAAAAATGTAAAATTTTTTTACTTTTAATAAATTTTTGTTGATTTCTGGCTTGAAGAAGTATGTGCTCCTGTATGTTTTAAGTGTCCTGCAGGGGAGATTTTGTGCTATTTCTGATTGCTGTTGCATATGTAACACCACAGACATGTTGTGTGTCCTAATTAAATTGAATAGCAGTATACTTGCCTGGAAAATCTATATTTCTTTTCCTTTTGATATTACTAGAGAAACTGGATGAGTGACCAGAGAGAGATCTGATTATTTTGAAAGACAGTTGTCTAGAATGTGAGGACTGGAGAGACCTTAATGTCAGTAGGACTCCTTATAACCCGTCTAGTATTAAACACAGCACACAGAAAGGTTGGCAGTTCTTCACCCATTTTTTTTAACGAATAGGCTGTCTCTTGACACCACACAGGCAGCCTGAAACTGCTCTAAGTGCTAGAAACAGGGAAAGGTCCTCAAATCCATAAAATAAGACAGCTTTAGGTAACAAGGACTGTTAACTAAGAACAGAACAGCACATGATGAGGCTGGTGGTGCCATTGTCCTGGCGCTCTCTGGGGAACTTGTTGTGGAAATAGCCTGTCCCCTGAAGAGGGAAGGAAGTTTGTCTGGGCAGGTGGGGCATGCTTCGAAGAGAGGAGGGACTTGGGGGCGGGGGGTGAAGGATGGTGACGAGGTGGGAATATTTTAAATGACAGTTTTCTCTAAGATAGGATAGTGATCACTCTAGTTGCTATGGAGAATAGGTTGTAGGCATAAGAGTAAAAAACTGTTCTCAGAACATGAAAAGAATGAGAAGTGAAACTCTAGTTTCTCTTAAAACAATAACAAGACATATGTTAAGGTTATTTTCTTTGCATTATTTATATCAGGGTGGGTGGGCTCCTGGAGAGTCATAGGACTTCACCAGATGTTACTAGGAAGGGGCCGGTACCATGTGCTGTGTGTGAGAACTCTGCTGTTCTTTCCTATTTGTGAGTCTAATACCTACTCATAGCTTAAAGTAACTGCTAAATAAGCAATAACAAAACCACTGAAGACCTGTGTTTAGGTGTAATACTGAGCAATTGAATCTAGAAAACAAGAACAAAACAGATTTTTACTCACCTTGGGCCAGATTTCTTCCTTTTTAGCTCACCTCTGTGCCAGCCTTGGCATTTGGTTTGGTAGTTGCTCGCCTTAGCTCTCTTGGTCACTCTCATGTTCACTAATGTATTGCATGGGCAAAGCTTGTCTCTGTTAGTAAACACTTGCTCAAGTGTTTTCTCTTTTAATTCCAGCCACATCTCGGATCAGCGACGCACACTTAGCGGACACAATGATTGGCAAAGCAGTGGAACACATGTTTGAAACAGAAGATGGCTCTAAAGATGAGTGGAGGGGGATGGTCTTGGCACGGGCACCTGTCATGAACACATGGTTTTACATCACCTATGAGAAAGACCCTGTCTTGTACATGTACCAGCTCCTAGATGATTACAAAGAAGGCGACCTCCGCATCATGCCCGATTCCAGTAAGTCTAACACATCAGCAACTTTTGGTTTTGGTGATTTGAAAGGAATTAGTATTTTAACTAAAGTATTTGAGTAATGGGTTTGCAGGTGTGTTTCAGGGTATTTTTGTGTGTGTGTATGTGTGTGTGTGTGTGTGTGTGTGTGTGTGTGTGTGTGTATACAAACATAGTCAAACTTTTCCTTGTGAATTTTAGATGATAAAATGTTAGATTACTTGGAAAGGTTATTTTAAATTTTTAGAAATATTACAGTGGAATTTTTTTATAAATGGATGTGATCATGTAGGGAATAAAGTAAATCCATTCCATTGTTTTTAGCAGCTGTTTTCTCATTGTCAGTCTGCTTTTATGTGGTTATATATTGTATACCCTAATAAAATTTGCCTGAAGATCAGAGAAGCAGAGCAAGCCACAGCCACCACTTCTTACCTTACCAACTCCTCAGCCTGAAAGAGCTCCAGCCGAAAGAGCTTCCTCAGCCTACTTTATTTAGTTCCTGTCTCCTCACACCTTATATAGCTTTCTCTGCCCACCATATCACTTCCTGGGATTAAAGGCGTGTGTACTTCCCAGTACTGGGATTAAAGGTGTGTGCCACCACTGCCTGGCTCTTTTTTCTCTCCTAGACGAGTCAATCTCATGTAGCTTTGAACTTGCAGAGATCCAGATCTCTGTCTCCCTAGTGCTAGGATTACAGGTGTGTGCCACCACTGCCTGGCCTCTCTGTTTAATCTAGTGGCTTGTTCTGTCCTCTGATCTTCAGGCAAATTTTATTAGGGTACACAATATGTCACCAAACTTTTACCTACTTTTTCCTGATTTATTTTGAAGCTGGTCATCTATGGTGATAATTTAATCTGTGAATTGGACTTCAGAGAATACTAGTTTCAGAAAACTTAGTTGGAGGCTTGAGATACAACTCAGTGCTAGAGCTGGGACTTGCCGAGCACGAATGGGGCCCTGAGTTGAATCCCTAGCCCCACAAACAAGACAACTGAACCGGGGAGAGAACTTTGAGTAGCAGCTAGATCACAAAGTGGAAAATGGTGGTGGTGGTGGTGCAGGGGGTGACCTGGTTTTATGAAGCTTGGGTTTTGTTCTTTGAGAAAGTCTCATGTAGCAGAGGTTGGCCCAGAACTTACTTTATAACTCAAACTGGCCTTGAACTTAATCCTTCTGCCTCAGGCTCCAGAGTTCTGGGATTAACAGGAGTGCACCCCTGTGCCTAGGCAGGTTTTGCTTTAAACAGAGCAGTTTCGTTTTGCTGTTATTTTTGTACCTTAAAGTCAACCCAGTGCTCTTTACTGTATTCATAGATAGGAGTGCTCATTGAGGCCCATGCTGCTTACCACCCCTCACCCCTACCCCTGCTTTTTGAGAGGTACATCTTGATTTTTCTTAATTGCAAGATGACCTTGAATTCCTGATCTCCCTGCTTCTGCTGTGCCCAGCTTTTGTTTATTTCTGATCTCACTGTCCTTTACTCACAGCCCTAAGCAGTCAATAATTTTACTTCCTGTATATATCTTCCTGTTGTGGACTTCCATGTGAATGTATTTCATGGGGCCTTTTGTGACTTTTTGTTTCACATGATTCCAGTGTTTCCTCGTGTTGGAACATGCTTTAAGATTTTATCCTTTATAAATAATGTTCAGGTATAATTCATTGTATAGATTATACCATATTTCATTTGTTTAGCTGTTGATTCACATTTGGGTTGTTACTATGTTTTGGTTACTATAGATATTGATGCTTTATGAGCATATGTATCTGAGATTCTCTGTGGGTGTTTGTTTTCATTTTTCCTTGGTGTGTTCCTTGAAGTGGAATTGCTGGGTCTTGGTGGCAACTCCAGGTTGTATTGTTCTGCTGTACCTCTTTATATTGCCTTCAGCAACGGGTGAGGCTCTGCTTTCCTAACATCCTCATCAGCACTCTCTTGTTTTTAAAATTTAGTCTTACAGTTCTTCTAGTGAGGATGAGGTAGTTTCCCATGTGGTTTGCTTTGTTTCCCTGGTGACTGTTGATGTCACAGGGATATTTTTGTGTGCTTACCGGACCTTTGTGTATCTCTGGTGAAGTGATTGTTTAGAGTCAGCATTCTAGATACTAGTCTTTTATTAGAAATCAGATTTACTGGTGTGCCTCTGGGCTGTCTTTTCACTTGGCAGTGTGCCGGGAGTTGCGGCAGAGTCTTGCTTTGTGGCTTAGGCTGGCCTGCACTTTACTATATAGTCCAGACAGGCCTCAAACTCTCCATCTTTCTACATTGGCCCCTGGGGTGCTAGGATTACAGGTGTGCACTGCCATTTCATCCGTCTTTTCACTTCTTTGAGTTTTGACACCTGAGTTTTAAACTTTTAGGCTCAATTCATCTGTTTCTTTGTTTCTTGTGCTTTTGGTATCTTAAGAATTACGGTTCTTTATTGGATTTTTTATTATTATTAACATGCTAAGGCATAGCGTGAAGTGAATGTAGCAGAGGTCAGCTCACTCTTTTCCATGTAGCCCCGCTTGGACTAGGCACTGTCTGTTGAAAAGACGTCTTTGCTCCCTAGAATGGTTTGGCACCTTGTTGAAGTCAGTTGGCCGAGGATCTGTGCACGTGTCTGGACCCCAGTTCTGTTGACCCGTTTCTGTGTCTGTCCTCAAAGCTCCCACACTGTCTTCATTCCGTTGCTTTGTAGGAAGTATTGAAATCAGAAGTACGAGGCCTTCCCTTGTGCATCCCAGGATGTCTTGGCTGTTCTGGGTGTCTTGCAATTGCATATGCATTTTAAAATCAATTTGCTAATTTCCATAAAGAAGTCTGCTGGGATTCTGACAGCATTGGTGTTGTGTCTGCAGAATATACTGCCCTCTCATGTTCACAAATAAGTAGCAAGTCTTCCAGTCTGTGAGTGAGGATGCTTTTTAAAACTTTGAGCTCTGTGATGGTTTTCAATCAAGTTTTATAATTTTAAGAGTCTAAACATTTCCTCTCTTTTGCCCCTAAGAATATTTCAAGCTCCTATAAATGGAATTGTTTTCTTAATGTGACTTTTGGATAAGCCTAATCATTTACTAATTAGTTTTTTGTTTTGTTTTGAAACAGTGTGTTGCTATTTAACCAAGACTTCAAACTCAAGATTCCTTACCCCAACCTCTTGAGAGCTAGGACCATGAGCATAAACCTCCACATTAAGCTAAATCTGTTCTAAAAGAACTGTTTCCTCAGACACATGGACACTTGGCCTGAGACATTGTGGCTAGCAAACACTGATAGTGGTGTGATGGTCATTTCTTTTTCTTTTAAAAAACCTTTTTTAAAAAGTTCTTCCTATGAAGAAGCCAGTTAAGGAACTTACTGATCAGCTTATCTGGCCTGGAATGACTACTTAATTTTTTTTTTTTTTTAAGTTTGTGTTCATTTTTTACAAAGAAAATTGTTTACTCTAGGGTTTATGTTCCAAAGAGTATTCTTTAAAAGCATTCCCCAACTGTAGGTAAAGGTCCATCAAAGCAAGTGCTGTTGAGCTAAGAATAGACGTGCAAGTCCTTCACACATAACGCTGCAACTTTTCCAGCCATTCCTTGATCTTCTCATGCCTTTCCAAGCTTCTTAATTTCCTGTCAGTTGTGTGGAAGTTGATCTCCCATTAGAATAGTGCCGGCCTTCTGGTACGTTCTGAAGCAGCCCCATTACTTGTGGTTTGAGTCCAGAGCCTTTGCTGGCTGAGTGAGCCCCAGTAGACGTTTAGACTCACAGAACTTGTCACCAGCTGGCATGATACTTTGGAATTCCTTGATAAACTTGGAAATTTCTGTGGAAGTGTGTGTAATAGGACAGTGCCGCCTGAAGGAGGAGAATTTTTGAGGAAGAACTTCTTTTTTCACTTTCTGGTTTAAAAGAACTGATCATGTGCAGGGGTTCGGTTTCTGTTGTGTGTTTGTACCAGAGATCGCTGTGGTGGGTCTTCAATTGTCATTCAGTTAGAGGCTTGCTGTAGTTGGGAGCAAACATGTTCATGCAGACATGTTACATGAGCCACACTAGGAAGCTGTGCTAGTAAACGCCTGTGCCTACAGTTACGCTGTGGTCACAGAGGCTGTTTGTACACCTGAGACATCTGGCCAGCCCGAGCCATCTGTTCCTCTAAAAGCTTGGCGCTCTTCTGAACCGCCAAGGAATGCTTTAAAATAGTCTTGTGACTGCTGCGTGCCCCACCCCACTTAGTTTTGTTTTGGTTAGTGGTGGCTTGTTGTCATTCTGTGTTTTCCCAGAGGTAACTGCAACCTGAGGCTCTTGTGGATGGATGGTACAGATAACCTGGGCTGTCCTCAGGGATCTGTTTTCCTGGTCTGGGTGGAGTTCACCTAGTGCTTACTTGTAAAGTGTGAAGAATTTATTTCTTTTATTCTGAAACTGGGTAGAAGATGGTTGGAATGCATTGAAGTTGAGGAGGAGGAGGAGCTCTCAGACTCACAGGTAAAGCCCAGTGATGCCCCAGCATTTGAAGTGAGCAGCAGTTCTCGGGAAGCCCTGTAGGAAAGTATTTCAAAGGCATTTAAACTTAATCTTAGATCATTGCAGTTAGAATTTAATGTGATCCCTAGAAGTTCAGGTTATAATTTTTAAGTCATTCATACATCTGTCTGGATGAGGTTCGGCAAACCACGTGAGTAGTGTTTTGCTGAAGTACATCTCGACTATTAATTTCTGGATTGCCCTTGGCTATTTTGGTGCTTCATTCTCATAGATGACTAATTGGGACATTGACCATGTGCCTGAAATATTTACAGAGTGGCCGTTTAAGAAAGTGTTGACCAGATCAGGATGAACTCAGGATATCTTAAAGTCTTTGTATTTGCTGCTAAATGTGGTAATGATATATCCTAAATATTGACTTGATTTTTTTTTTCTTTTTCTTTTTTCTTTTAAATACAGATGATTCTCCTCCAGCAGAAAGGGAACCAGGAGAAGTTGTGGACAGCCTGGTAGGCAAACAAGTGGAATATGCCAAAGAAGATGGCTCGAAAAGGACTGGCATGGTCATCCACCAAGTAGAGGCCAAACCCTCTGTCTATTTCATCAAGTTTGATGATGACTTCCATATTTACGTCTACGATTTGGTGAAAACATCCTAGATGTCATCACAAACTTTGCCAAATTTGTGGAACTATTAAATGTATAATTTGTAGACATAAAGACTTGATTGCTTTCCAGTTTAATGAAAGCTTAGATGTCCCTGCGAACCCACAATCTCCACCAGCGGAGCTGGTGTTGTTCTGAATAGTGCAGACTGATTCGAACACAAGGCATCTGTGAGGGGAGTCCTCCCTCTTCAAAGCATCTGTGTGTGGGGGGTCCTCCCTCTTACAAGAAGGCTGTCTGTCGGGGGTTACAAGCAAGGTGGTAAAAGTTAAGCTAGTATCATAGTCATTTAAATCTGGATAAGTTGTAACCATTTTCCCCATCACTTTGACACACTGTCTTATTCTGCTGCCACAATGCAAGCATAGTTTGTTATTTTTGTTACTGCCTTTTTTGAGAGATTATGTATCTATAGCTACCTGTCTAGATCTGCATCTGTGTGCCTATGTATATATTATACACACACACAGGCACTCACCACTGGCACTCCTTTCCTTGTGGAGTGGGGTGGGGGGTAATAATGTTTTCTCCAGTTCAACAGGAGTGCTTGACCCAAGTCAGTCATATTTATAATATGCCTGCTCTTTGTTTAAAATTAAATTTGGGCACGGGAAGCACACAGGGACATTTAGGTTGTTTCAAAGGTCAGAATTCAGAGTACCGTTTCAATCTGGAGGCTTTTAGTTATGAGTCCAGGTAAAAATTAGCCATAAACACTCAACGACCCACAGTAGAATTTAGTAAACTGTTGAGAAATCTGGGTAAAAGGCTGCCTTCAATTCTAAGCTTTGTTTTCTGTGTTTTGTTTTTTTGTTTGTTTCTTGTTTTTTTTTTATGGTTGTTTGTTTACTCTTTAATCTTAAGTACTTTTAAAATAAAGCCCAGGTCCTTGGTTCACATGGAATAATGTAGATGTGCTTTTGGATGGCACATTGGTCCATTTTTATGCATCCAGTCATCAGGATTTTAGTACATGGATTTAAAAGGCAACAATATATCAGTGGTTTGTATATGTGGTAAATTCCTGCAAGAACAGTGCATTGGTATTAGAAATGTAAGTTTTAAGTATGGCATTGTTGCCTTTGATTAAGTTCTCTGGGGCTTTTAATTTTTATTACTATTATTGTTGATAAATGATTATGGTCAGAAGGCCTCTTCTCCCCTTCCCTACCTGCTCCCTCTCCTCCTGGCTTTTTCCCCCCACAGTGAATGTTGAACAAATATGGCTTCTTGCCTTGACCCTGATGTGGCAGTGTGTTCTTGCTCCAGCTGTGCTGTTCATGCGGGTTTATTCCCTCCGTGGCCCTGGGCTTTGCATGTACATTATGTGTCACTGTGGAAGGCTGTCACGCTGTCTGGCTTGTGGGTGACTAGCAGCTCTTGGCCACTGGGTGCAGCCTTGGTTTGCTCTGTAAGGTTGTTTGAAGCTGAGATGGAACTGAGAATGTGCTTGGTTGACTAGCCAGACATCTGCTTGTTCACACTTGGTTTTGGAAGAGCCCTGGCGGCCTGTCAGCTGGGAAAAAAGATGGTTTGTAAAACCAATCTCTTGTAGAGATTGGAAATCCTCTCTGGGGCTGGACAGATTTGGATACTGTCAAGCATACACCAGAGCTTTGGCCTAATTTAGGTCTGCTTATCTTGTTGGGGCTCTTCCTGATACAAGAAATCATTCCGTGGTTCAGGGAGCATGGCTATTGGATACCCATTTAGCCTTCACAGAGGCTGACTGCCTCATGCTTCTGGATGGTCACAACTGCTCACCATGTGAACACAGTACCTCAGTTCTGTCCCTTGCTGCAATCACCCTGTGCTCAGTGTTTTCCCAAAGGGACCCAGGGACAAGCTTCTCAATGCAGTGTGATATACCCTAGTCTTTGGTGCTTCTAGCGTATGTGACCAGGTATCGTCCTGCATGTAAATCTCAGAGCCGAGCCTGACTCGGATAGCCCATACTGACATCTGTAGCACAGGTGGGCAAGTGTGTCCTACAGTGCAGAACATGGCATGGTGACTAGGAAGTAAAGCTCCTGCTGAAATGTCCCAAGGGCTGGATCTGTTAAGACGTGTCTGCCATTATCTGATGACTTGCATTGTGGTTTTCTGCAAGCAGCCCACATTACTTTGGTTACCCGTGAACTCCTGGTCCAGAGGAATGCAACATGATGATGGTGATGACTTTGATCACTGTTCCATTTATTGCCTTTATGTAAGGCTGAGGGAAGGGGAAGGTTTATGTTTGTTTGTTTGTATTTTTGTTTTTCCATCCCTCCCCCACTCTTTTCTTTTGGTGGCTTCCACCACCCTTAATGGTGACGGACTCTCCTCCTGAGCCTGCCACCTTGGGCTTCCCTTAGGCTCACAGTTCAGATCTGCATGCATTGCTTGCATTGTTCTGGTATCTGAATGTTGATTCCTCATTTTGGATTCAACATTAATTTCCAAAATTATCATGGGGCTTGTGGCAACACAAGACGTGGATCTGTGTATAAAATTTATTGGCCTTCCTCACTTACCTGCTCTAGTATCGTATCGTGTGTGCGTGCGTGTGTGACGTCAGGCTGCCACGTAAACTTCAGAGAAGAACCTTAAAGCAGACCATCCTTTTTTGCATGCTCTCTTCTAAGTAGAATGTTCAATGTAACTAAGTAAAATTGCATGTTAAAGAGACTTAGGTTCTTTCTTTCTTTCTTTCTTTGGATTTGCTTTTGGTTTCCTGTATATTTGCTTACTGTGCTGTTCTAGTGGTTGTAGGGTAAAGACGCACTGGTGATGCAGTCGTAGCGCCGACAGAAGGTGATTCCAGTTGTATATGTCACGCAGCATTCGAAGGGACTGTGCACGCTCTAAAAATCACAGTTGCTTCTAAGCCAGATTTCATTTCTTTTGTTTTATGTGCCAAACCCCGAAGTGCATTGGGCCTGAATCTTTGAACACTGTAGACCCATTAGAAAGAAGACTGCTCTGATTGTCACAGATTGTAGTGCCTGAAAACATTGATTGTCTAAGAGATGAAAGTCCTCCAAAGATGACACAGGAAAAATCACTCACAAAATAACCACGATTGAAACTTCTGTGTTCCTTGGGCATGCTGCGCTCTCCGTATTCTCCATCATCGGTGCAGTTCGAATGGATGAGTAGAGTTCAGGGTCTTCGTGGTCACATTTAAAACTAGATAAACGACCTCATTTTTTGAGCTTGAATTCATTTTTAATTTTAACTTTATTTTATACAACGTGTAGACAGTTCCCTGTTCTCTGCATTTAGAAGTATACACAGTACAACTCTGTTAATTCTGTAAGTAATTTTTATAATTATGATGTAACTCTATCCTTCCTTAAAACATTCAAAATAAACCCTTTATGTGCAACTTCTGACTGAACTTTGTGCTGATGTGTTGAATCTCTTTCTGAAAGGGGTCCTGAAGTCAGATGACATTTCCACACATGGTTTGATAGAAACGGAAGAAAATGTACATGTGCTTGAATGGTGACAGAGGAAGGCACAGTTGTCCGCATTCAACATATCTTAACTGTGGGTTTCTGGTTCGATATTAATGAGAAATGTTAGTTAATTGTGACTTTTAACTTTTACTATATATAGAACTCAATAGTGTGTGTTGAATATTTTCATACCTACCCATCCTTTGAATGTTGCCTATAGTACTTTCATTCATACTTAAATACCAGTCAGTGAGACTCAATAGTGCAAGATGTCATTGCTACCTGTGTCTGTCTCTTGGTAATTTTAATCCACGTAGTAAGTAGAGAATTAATAATGTTCTTAAATAGATTTTTTTTTTGATTTCTCTGTTACTTATTTTGACAAATGTAACTTGTGCTTAAGGCTCGGTTAGGGAAATTCATGTATTCCTCTGCTGTTAGAATAGTTGGTACTTGGTGGCTTCAGGGATTGATGCTGCTGGAGCCATAGTGCTTATTTGAGTGGCTGAGCGCCAGGCCTGTCAGGCTCTGGGGAGGGTGGACTGCAGTGAGGGAAAGGAATGGGCCCTGGGACTCAGTCTGGCTCTCATAACTTCCCTTGCTGAAGGCACATGATGCACTGTGCTGTGTACTGAAGGTATAACTCAGTAAATATTTTCTGGAAAAAATAACAAAGAGTTTAGTCTGAAGGTTGGGCGCTGATGGCCAGTGAATCAGGTCTGTATTTAAGTAAGCTGTAAGAGACTTGGAGCCTTGTTCTGCTTTCTTTTCTCCTGGTGCAGCTAGAACCTGTGGATAACAACATTTGACACTAACGAGACTTGAGTAGACTTGAGTAGATCCTTACGAAGGGCGGTGCTCCTAGCTTACCTTCCAGTTTTTTGTTGTTGGTACTTTGTTACTAATAGTCCTTTTCTCCCTCCTTTGCAGAGGAGGGCAGGACAAGTCATGGAGGCTGTGTGGAGGATTATAGGGGAGTGCAGACTTAGCCTGTTTTGTCTAGCTCTTTCTTGATGCTAATCACTTCAGTAATCAGTGGTGTAATATCCTCTGAAGTATTTTTTTTTTTTTGTAGACATATGAGTTGATGGCTAGAAAGCTCATACATGCTTGTATGTATTTTGAGGCAAAGATTCACTGTAGCCCAGGCTGGCCTCAGATTGATGATGATCTTCCTAAATGCTATTCTTACAGGAGTGAGTCACCACCACCCTGGCAAGAAAGTGTTTTGAACGTAATCCAAAGTTTTCTTGGTCTCTAGAATCCAGGCCTTTGTTTCTCTACATTAAGAACTAGTTCCAAAGTTGCTTTTAATTCGTTTGCTCCCCTGGTGGGTTTATGTGTGTTTTATGTGTACTTGTTAGTGTGGATGCACCTGGAGGTAGGAGTCAACCTTGATTTCTCCCTGTTCTGTTTGAAACAGAGGAGAACCTTAAAGTCACCAGTTCAGCTAGGCTGGCTGGCCAGTGAATATCAGGGCTCTACCCCTGTCCCCTCCCTCACTGTTGGGGTTACAGATGTGTGCAGCCACCTCTGGCTTTTTGCATATGTTATGGAGATCCAGACTCAGATCCTGCTTGTATGCTAGACACTTGGCAGACAAATTATCTCTCCAGTGTTCCCTCCCCCACATCTTTTTTTTTTCTTTGACACGGGGTCTCATGTAGTCCAGGCTGGCCCCAAACTCCTAATCCTCCTGCTTCTACCTCCTAAATGCTGTGATTGCAGGCATGTACCACCATGCCTGGTCCAGTCTTTTTAAAGAAATTAAATTATATCATGCAATTACTGTCTTTATACGAGTGAATTTCTTAGGCCTAGCATATGTTTTCTTACACTAATTGTTATGCTGAGTGGTTTGTCCTGTGTCCTACATCGGTTTCCAGCTACGGCACTTTAGAGAACCAGCCATTCCAGATCGACAGCTGCCTTTAGATTGGTGAAGACTGGATTCAGTAAATCACGTAGCAGGTGGGTCTGATGTTTCCTTGGCACATAGATTGCCTAAAAATGATGGGTTCTCTACTTAGTTAAGGGAGTGTGAGGTGTCATGGTCCCTGCCAGCCCAGCATGGAGGATTCTCTACCTGCATGGCCTCACACCCATTGGCTGTCTCAGTAATTGAGTAGGCTTACTCCTTTCACTTTGTACTTCCGCAGAGAACTAGGTTTTAAGTACTGCATGAACTACCCAAAGTCCATTAAAATAAGAGTGGCTGATTATATACACGACTTTAGAGTGCTGTTTATACATTGGGACTGATGAGAAAGGGCTGGGGCTAACTTTAAACCTTGAAATTCTCAGACAACTTTGCTGATGACTCGGGCTTGGGCTGCAGCCTTCTGGATTGTCTTTATACACAGATTCAGATCTGCAGAATAGTTTTGAAGTTCCTGCCCTGAACTTGTGGATTGTCTTTATACACAGATTCAGATCTGCAGAATAGTTTTGAAGTTCCTGCCCTGAACTTGTCTCCGACTTTGTAAGATTTGACATCCACTGTCTACTGCTTTCCCCTTCACCCAGGCACCTAACAGGCTTTCCCTAGGACAGCCAGGAAAAGAGACAGCGCCTGCCGCTTGTCCTTGCGGTTGTTCTTTGTCTTGGTGCTGTGTTAACTCTGGGTGTGTGCTATTTACTGGGGACCTGATGTTTTGGGGTTTTGTTTTTTAATGGGGGGTGGTATTCATGTGCTAGTGTGTAGAAGTCAGAGGGCAGCTGCTGGTTCTTTTACCATATGGGTCCCATGGATCAAACTCAAGTGGTTGGGCTTCGCGGCAAGCACCTTTACCTACTGAGCCATCTGGACAATTTTGGAGTGTAGGCGGAATTTTCTTTTCCCATCTGCCAGTTCCCAAATAACCGAAACGGAGACTCAATATCTACCAGTAGCTCAGGCTTGTTACTAGCTAACTCTTACATTTAAATTAACCAGTGTTTCTTATCTATGCTTTGCCACATGGCTTGGTACCTTTTCTCAGCATGGCATCCCCACCTCTCTGCATCTGCTTGTGACTCCTCTCTCCACTTCTCCCAGCATTCTCACTTTGGTTGTCCTGCCTATACTTCCTGCCTGGCTACTGGCCAGTCAGCTCTTTATTAAACTAGTTCAAGTGACAAATCTTTACAGTGTACAAAAGGATTATTCCACAGCACTGGAGACCTGATTTTAACAAAGTGATGCTCAGAGTTTTCCTCTGATTTCTGTGGTGAAATGGTTTCAACCATGGATTTGTTTTATTTTATTTTATTTGTTTTTTAAAAATTTTATTTGTAATAATAAATAATAAACATTTTATTTGTAATAATTAGGGTGGGGGAGATAGTGTCTGTCTGTGTCTGAGTTGGAGTGTGTACATGTGAAAGTGGGTGCCCACAAAGGCCGGAGGAGAGTGCTGCTTCCCTAGAAATTATACGTAGTTGTAGGCAAGCTAATGTGAGTGCTGGGAACCGAACTTGGGTCCTCTGGAAGAGCCCCAATTAACCACTGAGCCATCTCTCCAGCCCCTTCTTAATCCAAATTTGACTCTTCACATTAGGAAGGATGAAATTTTTGTCAGATTCTAGTTGCATAAGAGAGCTGTATATAAAATGCTCGATGTGCCTGAGATGTCCAGTCTGCACTACCCCAGGACTGCAGTCCTCTGTCTGCACAGCCTGGGGTACAGGGAAGAGTGTCCTGGCCGTTTCTGAGAGCTTCAGTTAGCAAGCTTGCAAGGTCAGTAGACTGTTATCATTGTCTGCTCTGTTGAGGCCCAGGAGACCTCAGATCCAAGATTTATGGAAGAAGGTGTATTTGTTTCATGCTTGAGCCAGAAAATGCCACCTCTCCATTTGTAATGTGTGGTGAAGCAGACAGTGGGGGCATCTGGCTAGATGGCAAAAGGCAAAAGCTTTTCAGGGTGGAATTCTGACCTCTAGAGGAAAACCACATCCTTGAGCTGTGAAGCAAGAGCATGGCATCCTTGACCTTGTGTTCTTCCTGTGCTCCATTTCCAGCCCTCTGTAGACTCCAGATGGCTCATCTTTGTGGAGGTTTGAAACATTGGTGCTCCTAGAACATTTCCTGAGTCAAAGTTTACCTTAGGCTTGGATACTGATGGCTAAACATCTGTGGTGTGCATTTGTCATGGTGGTTTTTCTTCCTCTTCTCAACTGGAAAAACTAGCTGCTTTGTTACAGTCTCTTTCTATTAGAATGGATACTCGGAGTGCTTATGTTTTTTATTTTAAGATTCTGAGGTGTAATTGTAAAACTGCCATGTTCTTCCCCATGGGGCTTGGCAATGTGGTGGACCATGTGGGTGACAGCAGCAGTAAATGTTGGGTCCTTGCAAGAGAGGACAGTTAGTAGGTTGCCTCTCAGAAGGATGAACAATGCCATGGTTTAGAAAACACAGCTGGAATGTTGGAACTTGGTTAGGGTAGAGTTTCAGATGTTAATGCCCTCCAAGTCTTCATTTTAAGTTGTTTCTAATCTAGGTTGACTTAAAATTTTTATTGCATTTATTTAGAGGTGGAGGGCACTGTTAGCATGCCACAGCAGCCAGGTGGATGTTAGAGGACAGCTTGTGGGAGTTAGTTCTCTCCTACACAGATATTGAACTCAGGTTGTTAGATTAGATTTGTCAGCAAGCACCTTTACCCGGTGAGCCTGCTCAGTGATCTCCATAGTGTGGCTTTAGTGCTCTTCAGACACTAGCGAAACTGTGTTTTCCCCTTTGGTTCATTCATTCTTCTTCCTCCTTTTCACTTTGTATACCCCCATCCCTCACCTCCAATTCTCAGATGACCTTGAACTTGTGATTTTCCTGCCTCTACCTCCCTGTGATAGGATTACAGTGTGCACCACCTTGTTAAAGTGCTCTACCAGCTGAGCTACACCCCCCTCCTTGTGTTATTTCCCAAAGGTCAGGCATATACAAATAATTATATTCACTTAAAACCTTAATGGGGCCGGGCGGTGGGCGCATGCCTTTAATCCCAGCACTCGGGAGGCAGAGGCAGGCGGGTCTCTGTGAGTTCGAGGCTGGCCTGGTCCACAAAACGAGTTCCAGGAAAGGCGCAAAGCTACACAGAGAAACCCTGTCTCGAAAAACCAAAAAAAAAAAAAAAAAAAAAAAAACAAAAAAAAAAAAAAACAACCTTAATGGGGGGCCTGGAGTCATAGCTCAGAGGTTAAGAGCACTGGCTACTCTAGAGTACCTGGGTTCAATTCCCAGCACCCACAAGGCAGCTCACAACTGTCTGTAACTCCAGTTCCAAGGGGTTGACACCCTCCACCAGTGCACAGAAAATAAATAATTATTAAAAAAAATTAAAAAAAAACAATGGAACAAAATAATGTGGCTATTCTTACTAGGTCTCCATTTAATTGTGAGTTTTCAACTTGTCATGTTGAAGATTACCAATAAAGTATAGCATCATTTTTCCTCAGAGGCAGTTAGCAGAAATGACTTCTAAGATTTGTCTCTGTTACATGTTTTGAGAGGGTTTTGTTGGTTTGTTTTTTGAGACAGTTGATATATTCCAGGCTGGCCTTGAACACATATACTACTAAGGACAACCTTGATCTTCCTGCCTCCACCTCTTTGGTGCTAGGATTCCAAGTGTGCTCCAACATCCAGGTTTATATGGTGTTGAGACTCAAAACCAGGACTTTGTGGAAAGCCCGCTCCTCACTGAGCCACAGCCTCTGTTACATGTTGGGCAACTTGGAAGCAGTGCTTTGACTTTGCACATAAATGAACAGGGTTTTATAAGGACTAGGCTTTGGCATGGACTCGGGAGTCCTGGCTCTGATATTTAAAGCATCTGAGCCTCATTTATCTCCTTATAGGATTTTCTTGAACATTTCTGAACACCTAGTTCCTTGCTATAGAATAGCAGGAGTTTCTGTTTTGTAAAGAATAACTTATTTTTGCTAAATTTCAGAATCAGTAACAGGAACAAGGCAGTCTGGGGGGTTAAGAATCTACTCATATGTCATGGTGCCTGTTGTGAGTGCTGCTGTGTTAACAGAGTTGCTATTATTAGGTTCTTTTACTTGAGTGGACAGTGAGGTCATGTTTTAGTGAGAGCAGACATTTGTGACTGTCAGGGTTCTTCCCCATGTTGTTCTGAGGAGCCTGTGAGACAGGAGCTCTGGAGTATAGCATTGAGGAGGTGAAAATAAAATACAAATGGTTTATAGTTGCTGGCTTTGTAGGCACAGCAATAATACTTAGAACTCTGAGGGTTGTTTGTGCAGCAGAATGCTGGCTGGCCAGGAGTCGCATAGTGTTCCACCAGATCCTCATTTGCCTTCTGGGTGTCAACAGTGGCTGCTCCTCTGATGCCCCTGTGCGTGAAACATGGAAGTTTCAAGTCATTGTCCATGACTACCAGAGAAGTCCCAAAATTTTCATTTCTATGTCTTTATGATATGAAGATTCTTTTAGTTTCTTTTTAAAAGTGTGTGTTGAGGGGGGTACCCATGCATTTGGCCTCAGTGGCTTTCATACTGTGGAGGAAGATTCCACAACCCCTTTACTTGTGTGTCCTTAATGACTATAAAGCCAACACCACATGGAAGATACTGCCAGATTCAGCTGCCAGCCTGGGGACGGACACTGGTTCCCTTAAGTCACGTTTGCAGAAGCTTTTGTTTCTTATTCCTTTACAGGAACAGAAAATCTTTAGGTCTTAACCTTTCACAGGTTGGAAGCTTGGCTAGGTGGGAGTCCCGCCATGAGGGTACCCTGCCCTTGATTCCATGTTTAATCCCTTATCTCTTTCAGCACACGCCTTGGGTGAGCATTACATTTCTGGTGATCTTTTCCTTCTCAGACTGTTCATTTTGTGTTTTCTTTTTCTGTCCCATTTATTCTTTTTGATTGTAGACTTGCATAAGAGTGATTACTAATAACCATGTGACAGAATCAATATTAGGCTGTCTTGAATTCTCCTCCACCAAAGAAATTACTCTGTTATTTTAGATTTAGCCTTGGGCAAGTTCTTAGGACTTGGGCAGAAAGAGGCCACATTCTTTACCAGAATATCACAAGAATGTCTCAACCTGTTGCTAATATTCTTCCCCCTCTAAAATGTCTAGAGCCAGGCCTCCCGAGTCCACATAGCTCTCAGTACTACTGTCTTCCAAGCTCCTACTAGGATGGCCCATTAATCTCTGCTTACAGTGTTCAACACTTTCCTAGTGCAAAAAGTACCAGGATCCTCCACATTCCTCCAAACTGGCATGGTCAGGCCTTTCCTGGCAGTGCTCTGCTCCTGGTAACTTCTGTTGCTGTGATAAAGCTCTGTGACCAGGCAGCTTGTAGAAGGAAGGAGTTCATTTGAGCTTAGGGTTCCAGAGTGTTAAGAGTCTATTACATCATGGTGGAGTGGCAGCAGGTAGGCATGGCAGCTGGAGTAGCAAGGTAAGAGTTCATATCTTGAACCACAAGCAAAGAGAGCAAGCTGGGAATAGGGTGTGTTTTTTAAACTCCAAAACCCACCCCCAGTGACATACTTCCTGCAGCAAGGCCACACCTCCTAAACCTACCCACACAGTGCCACTAACTAGGGAGCAAGTATTCACATGTTAGAGTCTCTGGGGGACATTCTCACTTAACCCACTGTACTGTCCATCTTTGTTTTTTGATACGTCATCTCTCACTGGGTGTGGAATTTACTGTTTTCTTCTGCTAGTTGACAACAAGCTTCTCGGGCCCACCTGTCTGCATTCTCCCAGCACAGGGTTACAGATGTGCGGTTACAGATGTGCACGCTGCCGCACCCAACTTTCACAGGTTCTAGGAATCTGAACTCAGCTCCTCATGCTTGTGTGGCAAGCACTTTGACCCACCAAGCCAGCTTCCTGGCCCATGTTAACTTGCCCTTTAAAACCGTTCTGGTTTTACTATGGCCAAGTGGGGCAGAAGAATGAGGCACTGTGATGTGTTTGGCTGGGTGCCATATTCAAGGTGACTGGATACACTACCTGGCTTTGGATGCAGGTTCTCTAACCCCATCATGCCTCAGCCTCTCATTTGAACTGGGATTACAGATGTATTACCATGCTTAGCCCAATCACTGTTCTTATCTCTCCTACTCGTGAGGAAATGCTAACCTGATCTTTTTGTTGGGGACATTGTGAGAATTCATCAAACTCACTGTAAAAAGGTTAATATATCTCGAGGAAAGAAGCTATTAAGGCGGAACTTCAGTGAGCCAAGGATGTTTTGATGTTTTCTTTACACTGTAGAAAGAACAGTATGGTGCTTAGTACTGAACTAAGTGAATTAAATTTTTTTTCAGAGCTAATATTAGGTGCCTTCTTGGGGCTATTTTACCCCCTAAGGAAAAGGATTCCTTTTGTAACCAGAGTATTGAATGAATTTCTAAGTTGAAAGTAATGTCTGTACAACTTTAACACCTACTAAGGATTTGTAGTTAAGGGTCACTCCAATGTAACTTGGTGTTTTGATTTTAAGGGGTGTGTGTACAAGTGAGTGTGTGTGTATATGCTCCTGCATGCCCAAGGAAGCCAGTTGAGCATCAGATCCCTTGAGTTGGAGTTACAGGTCGTTGTGAACTACCTGATAGGAGTGCTGGGAACCAAACTCAGGTCCTCTACAAGAGCAGCAAGCACTCTGACAAATGAGCTCTCAGGAGTCCTTTAGAGGAAGGACCCTGTGTCATAAACCATCTTGTGTGACTGATAGGTCCTAGTTACTGTCTGAGAAGTGGCGCCTGGAGTTGATAATATTTGGAAAACATTCTAAGTTTAAATGAGTTTGAGAAGAATGTCCCGAGCAGGAGGATGACTGAACATTGAGAAAGGGAGCGAGTTAGTCTTAAAAAGGCCTCATGTCCTGCTGGAGGCAGTGCACTTCCTGGTGGTGTTGATGGAGGCGCCTTCTGCTGCTCTGCTCCTGTTGCCCCAGCCACAGCTCACCTAGGGCACAGATGTTGGGTGCAGAATCTCTTACAGTGTCACAACAGGTTTGAATATTTGTATGGACTTGGTAACAGCCAAGAATCAGCTCGGACCTGATGGTTGGGGTTGTCCTCTCCAGTCTTGATGCACTGTGTCCTGTCAGATGCCCAGGTTACACATCTCAGGGAAATGGTATTTGCAGAGCTCCTTCTTGGTGAGTTTCTGGAAGATGAAGAAGACTGGAAAGAAAGAGCTCCAGGTCTGCTGACCGGAGGACACTATCTAAATCCCAAAGGACCTCGATGGAATTCAGCAAGTTCTTTGTCCCCTATGGTCTCCAGGTGAGGAACATGAGTCTCAGACAGCCGGGTTTACCATGGTGACTAAGAGCATTCTGTCAACAGTTCATACTTTAAAAGGTCATAAACCATCTGCTGGGTGGTGGTGGTGGTGCACACCTTTAATCCTAGCACTTGGGAGTCAGAGGCAGGTAAATCTCTGAGTTGGAGGCCAGCCTGATCTACGGAGTGAGTTCCAGGACAGCCAGGGCTACACAGAGAAACCCTGTCTCGAAGAAACAACAAACAAAAGGTCATAAGCCCAAATAAAGTCCTCTAGATGATTTGCTACTTCAGATCCAGGAAATGTGGCACTTTATGTGTCCCGCATTGAGCTTCATGACACCACCAGGTTGTGTGTCCTGGGACAGATTGGGATTGTAGAGCCGAGACATGGGAACTCCTTTCTTGCTGACTTTGCCTCTCAACACGGCCACTGTAAGAACCATCAGCAAGAACATAAAAATCTTCCTGTTAACCCATCTTGGACTGGATTTTCCTTGTGCAGAGGAGAAGAGTCATGTCATCTGGTGGGGGAGCTATTTTTGGCCCAGCGAGGTGGCTCAGTGTTTAAAGGAGCTTGCCACCAGGAATGATGCCCTGAGGTCAACTTTGCAGAGTCAGTTCTGTCCTTGGCTGTGGATTCTGAGGACAGAACTTGGGTTCTTGTGTGGCAAACACTTCACTTGCTGAGCCGTCTTTCAGGCGCCTAGGCTGTTTTTCCTGAGGTATACCAGCTCCCTCCTTCTAAACAGCTTGAGCCACAGAGCTTGATCTGCACAGTTAACTCCTGTTCGTTGTTTGAAACAGGGTCTCACGCACCTCAGGCTGCCCTCAGATTCACTATGGCAGAGGATGGCCTTGAGCATCCTGTTGCTGCTACTTCCAGGGAACAAGGGTGACAGGTGTGAGCCAGCATGTTGGGTTATATGGTACTAGAAACTGAACCCAGGGCCTTATGTATGCCAGTCAAGCACTCTACCAGCTACATCCCCAGTCCTGTTTTATATTAAACTCCTTGTTTCCATCTTGGGAGAGAGACTTCTGCAGAGACTAATAAGTAATCATTGAAAGATTCCTTTAATAATGGTTTAGAGCTCTGGCTACTCTTCTAGAGGACTTGGGTTTGATTTCCAGCATCCACATGGCGACTCACAACCATCTGTAATTCTGCAAGAGATCTTCTGGCCTCTATAGGCATTGCACACTCATAGTACATACAGACAAACCATACACACAATTTAAAAATGCAAAAAAAGAGATTCCTGTTATAAGGGTTTGGACTTGGCACATGACAGCTTTACTGGTGAGTGCTGTGGACACTTGGAGAAAACAGAAAAGGAGTGTATACTGCTTCAGCTGTTTAAGGCTTGGTTCCATGGTGGCATTGAGTGGATACCTTTACAGGTGGGCCATAGGGCCTCTTAGTCTGGAACCTCTAGAACTGACAAACAGAATAAAGTATTATAAGCTAGTTACCTCAGATGTTTCATTAATAGGAGAACTGAGTACATTCATTGATTCTATGAAGCCAGTATTACCCCAATTATACCACATCCAGTTTAAACATTATTAAAAAAAAATGGAAAAAAGAAACCTGTAGGCCAATATCCCCAGGAATAGTGGAGGTAAAACCATGAACAATGAATGGCCTAGAGGAAGGCTAAGGTATACATACAATGCAATCAAGTGAGATATATTTAACATTAAAAAATGAGTTAATGTGTACTAAATATGTGAGAAAGCAGAAGGCCATCTGTGGTGAGTACTAGAAAAGCTAAGAAGGGTGTCTTCTCCAGCTGGCCAGAGAGTCCTAAGGTCTACAGCCAGCTGGTGATTGAACAGATGAGGCTCTTGCTGTACAAATGTGACAACAGGTCAGCAGGTCCATCCCTGTGGAAACGGTGGCCTGTCATCCAACTGATGGAACCAAGCTGGTTTTTCAAGACACAGAAGGTTCAAAGCAGCCAACTCCAAAGGGCCAGCCACCATGAGGTAGAATGCTTCTCAAGTCCTCCATGCCTGTTACAAGAATCAATCATAAAAGCTACCCAACCTTTAAAGTTCAGCTTTTTGAAAATTTGTTCTTTGATAGGCTGGTAAAAGAAAAATAATCACAAAAGCTGCAATATACTTTGAATCTAGCAAATACTTTTATTAAGATTTATGGTCTTTAACTTTCAAAAGGAATATGGGACCTTAAGCCCAAAGGAACAGAAAGACACTCTGGACTGGCACAGGTCTTAATGAACTAAAAATTGAACAAGAGCCATCAGGCTGACTTGAGAACACAACAGCCAGACTAGGTTAATAAAAAGAGGCCACAGGCAGACGTAGTGGCACCCAAGGACTGGGGAAGCTAAGATGGGAAGATCTTGAGGTTAAGGTCAGCCCAAGCTATTTAATGACAACCTGTCTCATTATACCAAGTCTTATACCTGTCTCAAGTATACCAAGGACTTCAGGGGTAGGTTACTTGCCTAGCATGTGGGATCTAGGTTCAGTCCCTAGCTACTGCAGTGGGGAAAGAGAATGGGACTGGAGGAATGGCTCAGTGGATAAGAGCGCACACTAGTGCCCGGCGTTGGTGGTGCACGCCTTTAATCCCAGCACTCGGGAGGCAGAGGCAGGTGGATCTCTGTGAGTTCGAGGCCAGCCTGGGCTACCAAGTGAGCTCCAGGAAAGGCGCAAAGCTACACAGAGAAACCCTGTCTCGAAAAACCAAAAAAAAAAAGGGGGGGGCACACTATTGTAGAGGAACCAAGTTTGGTTCCCAGCACCTTCATCAGGTGTCTCACAGTACCTGTAATTCTAGTTCCAAGGGGGCTCTGGTATTCCTCTGGCCTCTTGGTACCTGCAGTCATGTTATCTCTCATACAGATAATTCCAAGAGAATATAGAAACAATTTAAGAAGGAGGGTTCAATTATGGATGAAGTATTTTAACAGTTATGAAATATCAACAGTTTTATGCTTTTGAACAAAATGGACAGCTCTCTAGAAAAAGTCGTAATCAAAACTCACTGTAAAATGTAATGTAAAAACTCCTGTATACTTGCAGCTATTAAACTAAATAGCAAAAACCCACCCTTAGAGACAGGAGTCAGCAAAATGCCGGGAGAGGTGACTTTGAAGATGTGGACTACCAAGCTTTCTAATAAACAATATTTTGATCCTCAGCCAGATGGATCCTAATGACAAAAACCACAAAGAAATCTTAGGTCCTTAGTTTTATTAGTAGTTGTGTAGTGAGACTTGCCTGGAAACACCCCGAGAGAAGCCAAGTCAGAGCTTTTAGTAGGGACGAAAACACAGTACAGAAGTCATTCAGAAGATCAAAAAAGTTTGGTGAGCCTGTAATTTTAGATCTGAAAGATTTTTATTAAATACTTTAGGATTTGAAGTTAGAAATATCAGAATAAATGAAAACAATTATATTTCTCTTTGTATGCTTTTCAGTCTTGACCATAAAGTTGCTTAGAAACAATGAGAACTCAGTAGCAGTGAGCAGCACTTTTTTTTTAAGATGGGATGTAGCCCAGGATAGCTTCAGACTCAATGCATAACCGAGGATGATCTAACATTTCTGATCCTCCTGCATCTACCTTCTGAGTGCTGGGATTAGAGGCATGTGACACCACACTAAGTTTATGTTGTGCTGTGAATTGCTGAGTGAGCAGTCTACCAAGAGATCTACATCTAGCCCCCTCATTTTATTTTTATAAAATTTGTATATGTATCAAGAAAGACTTAAGAAAGCCAGTGATAGCTCTTCTTTTTCAGCAACTTAGCTGTTGATTGATGGTTGTGGGATGACTGACTCAGCCCTAACAGGCTTGAGGGCTAGCCGGCCCAAACCAGTAAGTAATAAGATACTACCTGAGAGTCCACCTGGGTCTGCCTAAGGGCCTTAGCAACAGCAGCTGAGACATGATCTGAGATGACCTGAACCAATGAGAGGCAGCCATATCACACCAGCAGATGCATATTCATCAGACCTTCCCCCCAGGGTGGGCTGGAGGGTATGTAAGGCTTGCCTCTTCCTGAATAAACTGAGCTGCTTGTTTCAACATCCTCCCAGAGTCTGTGTCATTGACTTTGCGCCTACTCGTGACCCCCCCCCCCCCTGCAAAGGCAACAGCACAGGACTCTGCCATAGATGGTGACTATGGTTTCCTAATTCTATACTGGTCCCTGATCTCTGGCATGTGTTGGGAAGTACAGCAGGGTGGGGATTAGTACCCCTAGAATGTCTCTCAGAGCCCCAAGACTACCCTTCAGGTCATAAGGACTAAGCCTGTGAGGCTGTTAGTGGAACATTTTTATCTTGGGTGTTATGGTGACCTCAGTGCCCTGGATCAGGACTCAAAACAGCATGGGGCAGGGGCTCTGTGGTCCAGTGCTTGCTTGACATTCACAGGGCTCTGGTTTTTGAGCCTCAACACTGCAAAAACAAAAAGCAAAAATTTTCCAGCTTCTCAAGTTGATGAAGGGAACCAACCCTCCCATAGGAGTCCCATTTGCATGTTTGATGTTATTTTTACTTTTTCCCACCAGGGAAAACCATTTTTCCCTTAGAGATTTAATTACTGGCAACCTGATGTATTTGGCAAAGCAGAAATATTTCATGTGTTTGTGCTAGTAGGGACGGGAAGAGCAGGTGGGAAAGGGGAAAGGAAGGACTGTGGAAAGAGGCAGAAGCTTCCTGCAATGATTTCTGGTATGAGGAGAAGGAAGATGATATTGTAGTTTATGGTATCAGGGTGGTGTTCCTGTTTTCATACTATGCTTGCCTTTGTAGGAAACTCAATAGCTGTTGGTTGAGTCTCATTTACTCTCAAGAGACTGCCATCTAGGCTTAAAAACTGCTTTCAGACCTACAAGCTTTAAGTGTGATGTGGTTGGAAAGATGTGATGTCCCCAGGCAGAGCTCAGGGGTCGACTGGCTCGTGGCTGTGGGTGCACCACCCCAATACATGCTCTTCTTGTAGCAGCTGCGTCACTGAGCATATCCTTCCAGTGTGTAGCCAGTTACTTTTCTTGTTGATGTGGCACTGTATCTTGCAGCTGAAAGAAGGGTTTATTTGGCTCACAGTTTGAAGATACAGCCTGTTCCGGTGGTGAAGGCATGGCAGCAAGAGCTTGAGGCCACTGATCACTTTGAACTTACAGTCCAGAGGTAAAGATGAATGCTCCCTGCTCAATTTGCTTTCTCCTTTTTATTCAGTCCAGGACCCCAGACCATGGGACACTGCTGCCCACATGTACAGTGGGTCTTACCACCTCAGTTAACTCTGGTCCATGCCCCACTCAGCTGTGACTAAGACTCTTGAGTCAGAATTGTCATTTGGCTACTTCCAGAGCAGTAGTAATTTACTGTGTGTTGGAGAATAAAGACGACGACTCCAGGCGAGCCCAGAAAATACTGTGGAGGTCAGTACAGGTGGCTGAAGCCAAAAGAAAAGGGATTGTTCAGGGAAGATGGTCCCCCTGGGCTAAAAAGGACTCCTAGAGTTTGAGAAGATTGTCATCAACACATAGTAAGCCACCACAAATCTCAGGAGAACCTGTAGGGCAACGGGAAGGTGCCAAGCTCTTGGGCCCGTGTAAAAGTGTATCCAAACTCTAAAGTTTGTTTGGAGGATGAAATGGGATCACAGACAGAAACTAGCAGCACTTCTTTTTCTTGAATTGATGGGTCCAATTTATTTATCCCTGAGATAATGTTCACTAAATATCGAAGTCTAAATATGCATACTTCACATACCAGTTGTCCATTCAAGGAAAGATGTCACTTGAAAACAGTGGCTAGTTTAGTTGGCAACTGAATTGCACACGTTTCCTTGAGAAAGTCACCACAGCCACTGACTATGCAGTCATACTGTGTGGCAGAGTATGTTCTTCACGTGTCTGTGGCACGGTGTTTGTGGTATCATAGCCATGGTAACATGGCACAGTGCATCTGTCTTGTGTCTGTCAGTGAATCATCTAGTGATTACTGAAGCATTTCAGTGCCACTGACTTGATTTAAGTCATACTAGCTCTTTCCTCAGCATGGCTTCGGTACTGTCAAGGTGAATGAAAACAAGACAAAGGAGGAATATGTTAGTATTTAGAGACCTGTTCTGACCTTGAAACCCCCATCCAGAGGTCATAGTTTACCAGCCAAGACTTGATAGAACACACTTAAGGACTGAAGTGGTCAGTAGAGGACAGTCACAGCTTGTTTGGATTTTAAGCAGTGTCAGGTTCAGGCAGTATATCTCTGAAAATCTGGCTTGTTCCTGTACTAGTATGGCAGCAGCAGCTCCAGCATCACATCCTCATTCAGCATTCAGAGTCAAGAAGAGGATATAGGATGGTTTGACAGGTGAGGGCACTTGCTGCCAAGTCTGATGACCCAAGGTCAGTCCTGGAACCACATGATAGGAGAGAACTAACTCCTGAAAGTTGTCCTTTGACATTTACCTCCCCCCAAATAAATCAACATAAAATCAGAGAAAATAAACTCGAGAAGTGAGGGCTGCACCAAGCAAGGGGCTCTGCTTTTTGGTGTTTTTATTAGTATATATTAATTATATATAATTATGGGTTTCATTATGACATTTTCATACCTGTATACAATGTATTTCAATCATATTCTTCCCCATTAAGCTTTCTTGTCCACCTCCCACTCCTTCTTCCCAACCATTCCCCAGGACATTTTGTTACTCTTATCAAGGACTAAAGAATCATTCCAAAAGATTGGATACCCCACTGACCAAGCTAGAAGAAGGCATGGAAGGGCATGTCTGTGCTGTCCTGAGGGGGATGTTGAAAGGCGTGTCTGTGCTGTCCTGAGGGGACATGGAGGGGCATGTCTGTGCTGTCCTGAGGGGGAAATGGAAGGGCATGTCTGTGCTGTCCTGAGGGGGATATGGAAGAGCATGTCTCTCCTTCCTGAGGGGAACATGGAAAGCGCATGTCCATCCTTCCTGAGGAGGCCGTGGAAGGGCATGTCTGTGCTGTCCTGAGGGGGACATAGAAGGGCATGTCTGTGCTGTCCTGAGTGGGCCGTGGAAGGGCATGTCTGTGCTGTCCTGAGTGGGCCATGGAAGGGCATGTCTATGCTGTCCTGAGGGGGACGTGGAAAGGCGTGCCTGTGCTGTCCTGCTTGTGGAAATGGCAGACTCAGACCACAGTATCTGTGGAAAACTGCAGGCCTTCATCCAATAAAGTACTTTGGGGTTTCAATAATTCTCATGTATTTTTTAAAGGACTTATCTGTATTATTTTTAATTATGTGTAGGTATGTGTGTCTGCAGGTGGGTATGAGCATGTGAGTGCAGGTGCCTGTCAAAGCCAGAGGCATTGAATCCCCTGAAGCTGGAGTTACAAGTGGTTGTGAGTTGCCTGATATAGGTGCTGGGAACCTAACTCATAGACCCCTTAATTATTTACTTACTTATTTGTGGTGTTAGGATGGAACCTAAACCAGACTCAAGATGATTTTATTTTCAATGTGTGTGCGGTATTTGTGTGTTTCAGTGGGTACACATGTGCATTCATGAATGTGCACATATGTGTGGAGGCCAGAGGTCTCTTTGTTGATAATCAGATTATGAACAATGAGGAGAGGCCAGTTTTTTGGCTCATCCTTTCTGTTTGAATCCATCTTGTAGCAATAGTCCAACTGCTTCTAGTATCATCTGAAAGCATGCCCGGGAAGAAGCTAGTCAGGTTGACTTACCCAAGGACACACAGTTAATCACCAACAGACCCGGGCTTCTGGTTTTCACGTCAGTGTCCTTTCCTAGCAACAGATGAACCATTCCTCTGGACATAGGTCATGAAGATCTCACAGTGTCAATTCCTGGGAACACATACCATGTCCATACAGAGAAATAAGCATGAATATTTAAAACCAGGAAATTGAGAGTGTGCTGTCTGCACCCTGAGGCATATAATTTGTTTGCTATGCTAATCTGATAAAAATTCCACAACTATATATGTATATTCATAAATGGCTCTAGAAATGAATGGGTCACTATAATCACATGCACAGCTTGGTGATGAGAAGGAAAGCATTTTAAGTCAAGCAGTCATAGTCATGGCTCATGTTTCACACGTTTTCTTGGGGGATTTTTGCTGAACCCACTTAATGTCATTTTTGCTGAAGGCAGGTCAAAGTGATCAGACAGCAATGGGGGACAGGTGACTTAGCAGGATTCTTCCCTCAGACAGGTTTAGGCAGACCCAGGATGGAATCAGGGTGGCCTACTTGGAAGGAAGATTGGAAGGATCTTCTAAAGTTCAGAGATAGAATCCTAGTCATAGCTATGGTCAGACAGGAGGGAATGAAAAAGACCTAACTAAGAGAGCTGAGGTTGTCTGGGCTGGAGAAGTGGCTCGGTTGGTAGAGCTCTTACCTCGCATGCACAGGGCCCTGGGTTCAGTCCCCAGCACCACATAAACTGGGTGTGTAGTGCAGGCATAGAACCCTAGCATTCAGGAGGAAAGGCAGCAGAATCAGAAGTTCTGGGTCATCCTCCAATACATAGTGAGTTCAAGGCCAGCCTAGGCTACATGAGACCCTGCCACAAACAAATAACCCAGTGCTATGGCTGGATGTGGTTTGATTGTCACCCAAAGGTTCCTGTGCTGAGAAATAATGCCCCTGGTGAGTTCTTACAAGGGCAGAAACTTAATCAGACCATGGTACTTAGCAGGGCTGGGGGGAAGGGGAAGGGGATGACTAGGATTATGAATTCCATTAGAATGTAGTCCCATGATTGAATCCTAGTGACTATATAAGAAAAGGGAGAGAGGGTGGATATGGCCAAAGTACACAGTCACATAAAATGAAAATGTCATGAGAGCCATCATTGTGGACAAGAAATATTAGCCAGTAATAATTTTTCAGTTATTAATATCATTGTTGTTACTCGAAGTGCTAAGGATGGAACCCAGAGCCTCCTGCATGTTGGGCAAGTGCTCTACCAACTGAACCACATCCCCAGCACTGTCCCATTATTATTTTAAAAGGGGGAGGGGGCTCAAGGACTCTAGTATATGCATCCTCTGTCTTTTGCTATGAAGATGTACTTCAGGGCCTTCGACCTCTGCCAGCATCACAAGACACAAGACCCTGTTGTATCTTCTTTTAGCCATGAGCTAAAAGAAATTTCTTTTTAACTTACTGGTTTGGATATTGGGCCAATGCCAGCACAAAATAGACAAGAGGGTCAGAGATATAGTTGGTAGAGTGACTGCCTAGCATGCATGAAGTGCTGGGTTCATGAACCAAGTGTGATGATACACACCTGAAATCCCAGTACTTGGAGGTGGAGGCAAAAAGAGCAGGAGTTCAGGATTATCCTGGATTACATAGTTGGAGGATGATATCTGAGGCCCTGCTCCCAATAGGAAAAAATACACACACACACACACACACACACACACACACACACACACACACACATATATAAAGAAAATGGAATATGACAGCGAGGATGTACGACAGGGCAGAGTTATTTATGAGTAATATTTTTCACAGTCCTGGGGATGGAACCCAGAACCCTGCACATGCTAAGCAAATACTCTGGCTCTGAGCGTCACCCTGACTTTAAAAACACAGTGGGTAGACTAAATCACTCCTTGAACTCAAAAGTCTGTTTTTCTGTTTCTGTTTGGCCTCACTCCCCAAACAATGGATGAAGGTAGCCTCTCCTAAGAACGAGGGGAACAGCAAAGCTCTCCACCAGTCCCGTGGCTTCTGACCAGAAGTCCTCTGAGAATTTTATACTGATACCTGGTGGCCTGTGGGCTGCATCAAAACAGAGTCCTTACTGAAAGAACTAATGGCCTTTAGGTATCTACCTGGCAAGGCCAAAACCAAGACTCCGTGGAAGCCCATATAACTTGTGACTGAACACAGACAAATGGAATTTGAGTAAGTCTTTTCCACTCCAAACCTGCTGCCAGCTAAGCTCCTCCATTGCTGGCTCCAGCTTCACCAGCTGGCTGTGGAACTTGGCCTTCCATGGCCACAGTGGCAGGATGAGAGGTGAGGTGTATAGGGGTGGGGGTGGGGCTGCTCATGCCAGCATCAAACCCATCCCCTGCAATTCTGCAGAGTAGGCAAAGCCTGGCATAAGTTTGATGCACACTGACTTGGCTTGACTCCTGTTCCCACCTTAGTTGAGAGGGCAGGTGGGGTGGCAGCAGTGTGTAGCTGGGCGGGCCTCAGGGAGGTCCCTTTGAAGGCTGGCTGCCTTGGAGTAGTCAGCAGTAACCTGAAATGGGACTTTATCTGAATTGTCCAGCTCTCTGGGCACACTTGAAGGAACTCCTTCTAGCAGCCCACACACAGAGGCTCATGCCAGCCCAGGGCAAGGCAGATGTCCTGGGAGTGGGGGAGGGGGGTCTGTTCCTTTAGGATCCCACCACTCCAGAGGACTCCTTTGCTTGGAGTACCTGGGTCTGCACAGCGCACGAGGACTCTGAGCTGAGCAATACTGTCCCTTAGGAGGGATACCTCCACTTTGGTTCATGTCTAGTCCCCTCCCTCCCACCTGCCCTCTCATTCAGGAGATTTAGCTTAAGTCAGCTTTCTGCATTCAAAATGTAAAGTGCTCACAGCTCCTTTCAGCTCCTTCCAGTTGTCTGTGCCTTTCCTATTTCCAAAAGGACCATGAACCATTATGGAGCACCATGGAACAGCATCAAAGATCCCATGCTCTTTCCCTGGCTAAGCCCACGTGACCAACACCAGACAGGCCGAGCCAGCAGTGAAAGACCTTCAGCTGTCTGTTTCATACAGTGATGAGATGGGAGGGAGTACGAAGGAGCCTTTCAAGTCACTCACCTGGACCCTTCTGGCCACTGAATATTAAGTCACATTCCTCCCTCTGGCTCTTTTCTTTCATACAATGTTCAAAATACCTCCCTCTCTTCATCCCCCCCCAATAAGGTCTCACATAGTCCAGACTGACCTCCACCTGCCAAGTGCTAGGATTACAGGTACACACCATCACACCTGGTTTATAAGGAGGTGGGGCCTTGTGCATGCTGGACAATTACTCTACCAACTGAGCAATGTCCCAGCCCTGCTTCATTGTTTTATTCTCTGGACTGGAAGGCAATCTGGAGATTAGTCTCTTAGAAAGACAGGAAACAGTTAAACACATATGGGAAAGGAAGAGCCCCATCCCCTCACCACCTATGTCTGGCTGAGTCAAGAGTTTTGACACAGCTCACTGGAGATGCACCCACACAGAAACCATACACATAAAGAACATTCCCTGAAAATATCACAGGATTATTAAGTCATCCAGTGAACCATGCTCAAGATCAAAACATGCCTGGGTCTCTTTCTGGGACCTTGAATAGCAAAATCACTTTGATTTTTAAGAGTTGTTTTGGCTCAAGGTTTATATTAACTACATTTTCCCCTCAGATACAAGCCTGTCCGTGAATCAACTTATCATTTCACCTAAAAAAAAAAAAAAAAAAACTTGTGGGCTTGGAGAGATGGCTCATCCAATGAGAGGCCTTCCTGCTCTTGCCAATGACTAGAGTTCCATTCCAAGAACCCACATCACGTGGCTCACAGCTGCCTGTCACTCCAGCTCCAGGACAGCCAATGCTCTCTTCTGACTTCTAGAGGCACCTGTACAACTGAGAGACATATAAAAAAGGCTGAAACAAACCTAAAACAACAACAACAACAACAACAACAACAACAACATAGCATCTTACAATAAGGAAACCTGTCTGCCTCTTCTCTACAGGAGACCTAGTAGCTCTAGAAGAAGCAAAGCTTGGGGCTGGAGATCTGGCTCAGAGGTTAAGAGCACTGCTTGTTCTTCCAAAGGTCCTGAGTTCAATTCCCAGCAACCACATGGTGGCTCACAACCACCTGTAATGAGATCTGGTGCCCTCTTCTGGCTTGCAGGGATATGTGCAGACAGAACACTGTATACACAATAAATAAATAAATCTTAAAAAAAAAAAAAAAGAAGCAAAGCTTGATTTTTACATAATAAATGAACTAACAAGGTGGTTGCAGCCTTGGGGAAGAACCTGGTTACCTGCTGCTGCCAATTGACAAAGCTATAGTTAGCCTAGACATCAATACCATCAGAGATCTGAGAAGGATAAATTATAGCATGGATTATAATCCAAATGACCTGTGAATCAATTAAAATGACAGAGACTATTCCATTACCTAGACAGTCATCCCAGGCACCTATTGTCGCCATGGTGCTAGGGACAGAGGTACCAGGACAGCATCAGTCTTTGATTGCCAGGTCCCAAAGATGAGAGGCTTTCCTTTGGAGGAGGAACAAGGGAGAGACTGATCTTACTTTGTCTAGGCAAAGTAGGACAATCAACTCTCCAGTGTCCTCCTTGTCCATAGTTTGGGCCAGGGCCTGGTGGCAGGTGCTGCTTTGGGGCAGTCTTGCCCAGTGGTTAGTATCATCACCATCCAAGTGGAGACATCATGGTGCCCTGTCATCTTCTTTGGAGACCTTGGAGTCACTGCTAGGATCTGGGGGGGGGGTCTCTGTCTGTCAAAGTAAGCTTTTTCCCTTAAACATTTTAAATGCCATATTTCCTGAGATCTCTGATAAGTTTGAGGACCATTATCTATTAAGTATACCTGAGCTAAACAAGCCTAGGCTCAACCTTGAAACATATCTAACATAATTATAAATTTGATTATTATAGATGACTAACTACTAACCTGTATCTCTTAACTATATGTTACATAGTTTAATGAGCTGCATAGGTACAATATTTTAAATAAGAGTAGAATAATTTATATGGTATAACAAAAATAACATTAAATTTGTGTCAATATACAAAACTCCATATCAATGTGAAATATTTGAGACTAATAATTTTTTTTGGTTTAAAAGTGGATTCAATAATCTACCCTTTCCTATATCTCGCCCCCATTTTTGGAAAAAGACCCCTAAATCTAACCTCCTTTGTTTAGTTTCCTCCTTGACCATGACCAATAACAACTTGCAGCCAACCCCCCTAAACAATGACAAACATCCAATGAATGACCAGAAACCATTCACCTCACCTCTTTGGAATATGAGTGTCATGTTCTCTAGACTGCTTCCTATTGTCTGTGGGTGATGGCATCTCTAGGGGACCCTGGGAAAATTGGGATAATGGTCAAGTCCTGGAAGAGCTAGCTGTATTATTTGATGTCTAGTCTCTGTGTGATGGGAAAGTGCAAAGCTTATCTGAAGTCTTTTCTTTAGTAGTCTGTGAGGCTGAACCATCTCAGCTGGCAGCTTTGAAGTTGTTCTGGATGTACATTTTTAAGGAAACTATAACTGAGGCATTCTGAGAGGCTGGATCATTTGGGCTACTTGTCTTTATTTGTGTCTGATCGTTTTGTTTTGAAAACACACAGACTTTTAAAGGTAACATATATATCTGCATTAACACACGTTTGAAATGTATGGTGTGCACAAGTCAGCTAAAAATGATTTGTTTTATATTTGAGCCAGTAAAAGACATCTGTCAACTTTATAAGTCCATTTGGATTATATAACCAAACTGTTATGAGGACTCTGCAGCAAACAAGATTTATCATGTCTCTTCTAGTCCCAGAGCTGTTCCCATGTAGAGGGATCGGCATACATGTTGCTTGTCCTGTGGTCTTTAATGGCTTCCTCCCTCACATCTGCAGATAAGATCTTCAGGAGCTCTCCCCCAGTCAATCTGATCTGTAGATGTAACGGTCTTATTAAATAAGAAACACAGAGCCAAATGCAGAGTTAAAAGCCCCAGAGGTCAGAGCAGTAGCTAAGAGCTGAGACTAAAACCACCTTCTTACCACCCGCTGCCGCTGCCGTCCTTCCCCTCAGAAAGAGGCCTACTTCCTGTGTGTCTGTCTTTTTATTGACTTTCTGTTCTGCCTTCTCATTGGTTGTAAACCCAACCACGTGACCTCCTCATCACTGCCTGTCTATACAGACCTCCAGGTCTCTATGGTTGGTATTGAGATTAAAAGCGTGTGTCTCCATGCTGGTGGTGTCCTTGAACACACAGAGATCTGCCTGTCATGTGGTTGGGATTAAGGGCATGTGATACCACTGCCCAGCTTCTGCTATGGCTTGCTATTAGCTCTGACCCCCAGGCACTTTTATTTATTAACATACAAATAAAATCACATTTCAGCACAAATAAAATATCACCATACTGATCTTTATTAATTTTGAAGTAATCCATAGCTTTTTGTTTCCTATGGAAACAAAAGCACAAACTCTTCCTCAATGCAATACATTTCCCAACTTCCATTCTGAAGCCAAGGCATCCCTAAAGTATATAGGGTGGTTTAATTCAGCAATTCCTTCCACAATCCAATGTCTCTCATCAACTGTAATTTGCTCAAAATTCAAAGTCAACAAAGCAACATACAGGATTCAGATTCCCTGTGTATTTCCCATCCTTACATGCTTATTTTTTTAAATATTCCTTTATTCTTTCTTTAAAGACTTGATTATTTTCTATTTATTTATCTATTTACTTACTTATTTATTTATTTTTATGACTACTATACCCATTTTCTCTTTCTTTAGCACCTAGGCACATTTTCAAGTACACTGTAACCTGTTCAGAGGTTTTCTCAGCCTGGACCTGGCTTTTTTCCCCCCTGTAATCTGTAGTGTTCTCTGAATGCATGAGCCAAAGATTAAACTCTTAGTGGCAAATAGGCCCTCTGCCTAGAGGCTCTATCAGCTGGCTTTGCCCCCTATCAGTTCTCTGAGAGTCTAGCCTCATGTGAGTGAGTATGGGACAGGAGCTGCATTTACTGCCCCAGCTCTAGGAAGTTGTTGGGCCCACTTTCTGGAGTTCTCAAGAATGGCAGCTGACTGTTGTTGAGTGCTAGCTGGTGGTGACTGCAGTGGTGCCAATTGGTGTGACTTATCTGTCTGTGTAATTGTGCCCCATGTTGGGTGCCACATATAGTCAGATTTTTCTAAATTATCCTTAACAGTTAACAATAACTTATTAGCTTTTCTAAGACTAGGACTTGCTGGAATAGGGCTTGTGGTCATGTAGTGGGGGAGCCTAGAGGCTACCATTGCCTTGACAAGTTAATAGATACCACAGTCATATGTTAATGGAAGGGCCACAAGTTCCTTTTGCCAGAGATAAGGAGAATGACTCTCTTTTTAGCAATCAGGAATTTTCTTCAAGCCTCCAAGGGAATGTGGGCTTTGTCTAATGCCTGACCTTGGGAAAAGGACTTTATAGCTTTATCTCTGTTAAGTTTGAGACTTAAAAAAACAACAATTTTTGATTTGGAGCTCCTTTTAGTATCAACATAAAACTTTTAACTCATAGACACAGTCCATAGAGAGACTGGGAAATTTTCTGTCCCTTTTATAGTACACCATTATAGAACATAACAGTTACTCATGATTCAGTTTATCAAATAGGTTAAGTGTAACAAATTTAGCAAAGATAAGGAGGCTAGACATACATTCTTAAGCATGAATAGACCTTAGGTAGGGAGAGACATTCTCTGAGCCAGTGTTTCAACTTTCCCAATGCTTCAACCCTTCAATACAGTTCCCTATATTGTGGTGTCACCCCAACCACAAAATCATTCCTGTTGTTATTTCACAACTGAAATTTTGCCGCTGTTATGAATCTTAATGCCAACATCTGACAGGCAGGTGGTCGTAGGCTTCCCTTGTAAATAGGTCTTTCTATCCCCAGAGGGTCAAGACTCATAGGCTGAGAAGCTGCTCCAAGCTCTTTGCCAGATCATTGTTTTGCTGCATCATAAGATAGAAATATTCCAGTTTCTGGTGTTTGGTATTTGGTGCTCATAGCTGTAGGCTTAATTTTTAGCCTTTTATTTACTTTTAAGTTAAAATATTAATAATATAAAACATTTTAGAAACTTAAAATGTATAGTCTTATAAATTTAAATATTTAAAAAACTTCCTTAAAAATATCCAGTTTTTAAATTTTCTGTAGAACTCTAAAATTTCCTCCTTAAAAAATTTTAAAATCTCTGAATTGTGTGTTCCTGCAATATTAGAAATTAAGTATCCCTCCCCCCCCCCCTTTTTTTTACTTCAAGAGGGGAAAACAGGGCATAATGGAAAGGACCAAGCAGACGCCGTAACAGGCTGGTGAGTCTTCTCTCAGAGCAAGGTACATTCTTGCATATAACAACATGGAGGTGCAGCTTTAACACACTATTAAAAAAGCATTGCTTTTAAATCCTATCTTTCATAAACCTTGTTTTAGGACAGGACAGGTATTATCATACAAAAATACATCCTAATGGAAAATATCTTGGAAACCTGTTGTTGCCTTCTTGGTAGGCCCACTCCTCATGGTCACCTCTAATCAAGATGGCGGTGAAATCACATGACATATGTCTTCTCTAACCCTAACAAAAATGGCTACCAGCTACGTGGCTGCCCAAACATGGTGAAGTCACATGACATCTGCCCTCTCCAAGCCTAGCAAAGATGGCTGCCAGACATGTGGCTGCCCAAAGATGGTGGCCGTCCATGTGTGGGTTGTATCACAAAATGGAATCATGCCACATGGTTCCTTTAAATTTACCCATGCATAGATTTTTTATTTTTTTTTAATTAATTTGTTTATTTTTTAAATTACACTCATGATGTTCATTAATTACACTCATGATATTAATCACATTTGTGGTATTCATAGATTACATTCGCAGTATTCATTCAAATATATATATATATATAATATATATATATATTTAAATTTTAAATGCTGAATGTCATTTATTGAAGGGGGGAGGAGGTCTTAAATACAGGCTTACAGCACAATAGGAGGACCCCGGAGGGCAGAAGTTCGCTACTGATGTTTTACAATCTTGCTTCTAATCTGTTAACGCCCATTATGCAGGATACACAGACAAGGAACTTCTCTTAAGCATTCAGGAGGGTGGAACCTGGCAGGGAATTAGCAT
>CABHPP010142435.1:0-24576 GCA_902168425.1 Peromyscus attwateri | reverse complement strand
TCTCTCTCTCTCTCTCTCTCTCTCTCTCTCTCTCTCTCTCTCTCTCTCATGAGGTGACCCTTTCCAACAGATTTTTTTCCCACTGTTCTTCAGAGTTACCACTCATACAGTTACCTGTCATATTTCTGTTTTGAGACTAATTGGTATGGTTTCCTTTATGGAAATGAAAATTCTATCTCCTTTTTCCTCTCTGAACTCAACTAACTTTCCAGTGTCATTGTATAAGTTTAGTTAGACTATTGTTTAATACTTATCATATTACATGTACTTATTTGTGTAAATGCCAGGGCCATTGTAATCTAAAATAACTCTTCCTTCCTTGTTGGAAGATATTTTAGTTTTACTTTGACTGAAGAATTATAATATTTCTATTTAATTGTATGTTTCACTGACTCATCTACAAACATTTTCCCAAGCATTTAAGTTCTGCTCAAATGTCTCAAGTACATGACGTACTTACATCACTTTCATCTCAATGGTATCAGGCTGTGCCCTACCCTAAGTCACTCTCTACTGTACAAGCAGTCACTGTCAGGCTGTGCCCTACCCTAAGTCACTGTCTACTATATGAACAGTCACTGTCAGGCTGTGCCCTACCCTAAGTCATTCTCTACTGCATGAACAGTCACATTCAGGATGTGCCTTGCCTGGAGTGACTCCATTTCACAGAACAGTAGTTTTCCTCATTTTGAGGACAAATATTGAAGCAGAGTGACTCCCCTCCTTGTTTGTGCACATAAGCAATTACCATCTGTCCAGTACAAACAAGAAGGCACAGGTTGATAAATAACTTATTTGTGCAAATAAAATGCTACTATCTGCAAGCTTAACTTGCCAATTAAATCAGGAATATGCAGATATAATGAATGTATCAAAACCACATCAGAAAAAAATATTAACTTGCCAAACACATCAGATCAACAAAGGATGACATTCACCACCACCACCCAGCTTTACCTGGATCATATAAAAAGGAGGGGGGCGGTTCCTGACACAGGGGTGTATGTTAACCACCAACTAACCTATCACCTCACCATCTGGGACTGACAGGTGACAATGTGCCCATGGCTTCTACTCACCAGGATCCCAATTTGACAAGGCCCACTTGAATTGCCATTCATATGGATTCAGCTTTGTGTCTTAAAACAGGCCTGTGCCTCAGAACAGCTCTGTGACTGACTTTGTTATATTAATACCCAGCCACCTGCAGCGACTCCCTTTGAATCTGTATCAGCTTTCTTCTCTTGCCTTCAGTAAGGTCTCCATAACCCTTTATAGCCATTCTGTAACTAACACACACACACACACACACACACACACACACACACACGCACACGCACACGCACAGGAGCACAACATTTTGTGAAGTGCAATGGGTGATAAGAGATTTAATATTAGCAATTAAAATAGGAAGAAAACATCTGTAGTTGCCAATGGCCATATCTACCAAGTGAAATCAGTAGTCCTTAGAGAATTAAAGGCAGCAAAATTGACATAGGTCATGAATTTATTATTATTCAATGGTCTGATGTTACAGAAAGGCCAAATGTGTTCATTTATGTTTCTGATATAACTCGCTCATTACTCTGACCCATCCAGTCTGAATAGCTCTTTTCTAGACCCCAGATGACTCTTAGCCCTCTACTTGGACCTGGGACTCCTGTTCCAAGATCTAATCTTCATTGTTCATTTACTCTTTTATTTTTGTGGAGCATATTCTTAGTAGCAATTTGGAAGCTAACTATCCAAAGTCTAAGACTAAAATTGTCTTTACTCTTAACTGTAAATGATTTTCTCCCATGATGGTAAAGGGTTATCCCACTTGTCAGAGGTGAGAAGGGTGAGACAAATTCTAATCTACCTGAAAAGTTACTCTCATCTTTTGGGGGAATTGGCTGAGGCCAAACAGATTTGCGACTTCAACGCCAAAAAGAAATATAAGATTATCCAGTATGCTGCAGCAAAGTTGGAGGGTTGGTTGAATATATCTTAATATAGGCTTAAGTGTGAGGATTAGGAGAAAGGGCGGTGCTCAGAAATGAAGTAAGGTACGCCAAAGTGATGTTGTTTGCTTCTCAAGGGAAAGTGAGAGACTGTAAGACAGACCCAAGCAAGGACACGCATTTCTTAAGAGAATATCACAGTTCATTGTCTTAGCATTAGCCATAGAAATCATTTTGGTGGTTCTCAAGGTTATTCCTCAAATGGTTAAGAAACTTTACCCCCACTTTTCTCTCTTTTAATAGATGCTAAGGTAGTTCCCAGGGGAGCCTTGGATGGAATTGGAATCTGATAAGGCAAAGCAAGAGGCACCAGGGTTCACAAAGGGTTTAGTTTGTGCCTTTCCCTTCTCAAAGAGGTTTCTGCTGAGCATGTTAGAAAACTGTAGATTAATTGCTGGAAAGGAGAAAGCCCTTCAGCAGGTATTAACTGCACCGGACTTCTTGCTTCTCTGCAGGCAAGAAGCTTTAACCAGATTCCTGGACGAGGGACTCTTTACCTTCGCGTGCCCCAAGAATTTCTCCCGCCTTTCTATCCTTCTACACATTGACTCCTTGCTTCTGGTACTGTTTGGGAGGAATCTAATCCCTCCAGTGACTCTCCTGCTGCCTGCTGCATCTGGAAGTTTTCAGTGCTTGTCTTGTCCCTTACGGCTGAAATTCACAATGAAGGGTTTGGTACGGCTTTATTTTTATAGATTCTGCTGGACCACTCAATAGGCCTTTGTGTAGAGGAACATAAAACCGATTTCCTTTCCTTGCGTTCATAGTATGTTCAATTATCTAACACCATTTGGGGGAGGGGAAATGGAGACATACTGAACAGTTCCCCTCTTTAAAAGACAGCTACTGGACATGCTACAAATCAATTCAGTTCTGACATTAATCAGAGTTAATGTAGACACCACAGATTATGGGCTCAGTCCCAGAAGACTAACTCTACTTCTGAGGCCAATCATTAGTAGGTCCCAGGTTACCCACAACTTCTGACTTGGCTAGAAATCAAAGGCTTCCATACTTCCAGGCAGGGCTTTGATGATTTGTTAGAGCTCACAGACTCTGGAGAGAGCTTTATTGATACCTAATTATTATAAAAGTGTACACTCAGGAATAGCCAGAAGAGTTAGAAGAGGGAACTTGACACATCTTGGTTCTCCAGATACACCAGCCTGCCCGCATTTCAACCCAACTGAAACCCCAAAGAGCTCTGAAAGCTGTTCTGTTTTGAAATTGTTGTTGTTTTATGGAGTTTAAGTTGTACTTTAATTTACTTAGATGTGGTTTATTAAATAATTGGTAGTTTGAGCCAGGCATAGTAGTGCATGCTTTAATCCCAGCACTCTGAGGCAGAGGCAGGTGGATCTCTATGTGTACAAGGCCACCCCGGTCTACATAATGAATTCCAGGACACCAGAGATACATAGTAAAACAAACAAACAAAAATGGCAGTTTTAATGTGGTCAACCTTCATTGCAATTTCAGTTGGAGAACGGAGCTGTAAGTTCCAACCTCCAGTCACAAGATTGCTTCCCCTAGTAACCAGCCACTTCCTGAACCTAAAAAGAGCCTACATCCACCAATGGCCTCATTATCAAATAAAAGACACTTCACTTCTGACATCTCCAAGGTTTCAGGAGGTGTGTGGGAGGATACCAATATTCAGTGGAAGTGCAAAACACACATTTCTAAAATCAACACCATAGACTTCTTAATGTACAAAATACCGCTCCATAATTCAGATCATTTCTTTATTTTTTCCCTTCTAATACTTTCATCTATCTTTCCTTTTCTCTGTCTTTTAGATGTTAGAAATTTGTAAGTTAATGTTACTTCCTGTGTTTTCTCTTTGATTACCTTATATTCAATTGTCTTGTCTTTAGCTCCATGTTACAAGAAGCTTCTTTGGCTTCCTTTTCCAACCTTTTAAAAATCTATTTTGTTTTACTTGTGTGTATTTGTGTGTTCCTATGTGTACAAACACATGTGCATAGGTACCTGAGGGTGTCAGAAGAGGGCATCAGATCCACTGGAGCTGGAGTTACAGACCTTTGTGAGCTGTCTGGTGTGGGTGCTGAGAACTTAACTGCTTACCGTCTTCTGCAAGAACAGCAAGTGCTCTTAACGCCTGAGCCATCTCCACCCTCCAGCACTTATATCGAATATTTCTTTCCTATTGCATCTTTTGTTCCTTGAGCTCTTCTTGGTTCTCATATTTCTGATTGTGCAGAATCTGTTCTTATTACATGAAATGATGTCTAGTCTTGTCTTTCTATTAAAATAAGAGCTTTATTTTCTTCTGCCTGAACTTAGTTCCTCAGGCACTGCTTTTCCACTGCATTTTTGGTTTATTTTCTTCTGAGAGACTCTTTTCAGCAATGTCAGCAACTGAGGGAAACAGCCTGACTTGATCTTACTGTGTAGCCTGATGACTTCCTTGGGGACCTCATTTCAGGTGTGACCAGGGTCTTGACTTACACCACAACAGAAAAGAATTTCACAATGAGTCAGCTGAAGCAACACTATGCTTTATTAAGTAAAGATAAGTACACGCCCAAGAGGTAGGTGTGGTCCTCTCAAGAGAGTTGTGCTTGTGTCTTAATAATAGCTCTATTTGTATAATTCTGTAATTTTTTTAAAACACACAAGTTTCAAAGATTAAAGTTATAAATTTAAGCAAAAACAAGAAATACTGGTTTACTTATTTTTCTTGACTAAACACTTCCCTTTGTAGTATAAGATGGTTTATGGGGAGAATTATTCAAGTTGATGACCGAGAGAGGAGTGGTGGTAAAGTCAGGTAAAGCTCACATGTATTTCGGCCTTACGCATGGTTCGTGGCCTGCCTTAGCATTCATCTTTCAGGGTCTCTCAGATAAGGAAGGCTTGTGTCTACATGGGCAGTTCACACAGCAGCCTTTGGCATTTGTGTCAAGATGCTTCTCTCTTGGTCACCAAGAGTGAGAAATCTGTGCTGGGCCCTGGTGAATCAGGGGCTACTTTCTTTGTCTCTTGATTTTTCCTGACTCCAGACTGCTTTGGGATGACTGGCGATCTTAAGGCATTTACATTTTTCTTACAAACTTATTGTGCCACTACCCATGTGACTGTCCAATTCCTTGTTCAGGGACACAAAAATCTGGAAAGCCCATAGTTGTCCGACAATCCTCAGTATCTGATGATACCACTTTTTATTTTAAACTGCATCTGTACTCACAATTCCTCCAAAAATCTTTCACCAAAACAATCTGCTCTATTCTCAGTCCTAGCAGAAAACTGATGGTGATTCATACTAGGAGCTTAGAAATAGTTTACTAAAGAGACCTCACTTTACAAATGTGTGGGCAGTGTATAAGAAAACCAAAAGCGGGCTGGAGAGATGGCTCAGACGTTAAGAGCACTGGCTGCTCTTCCAGAGGTCCTGAGTTCAATTCCCAGCAACCACATGATGGCTCACAACCATCTGTAATGAGATCTGCTGCCCTCTTCTGGCCTGCAGGAATACATGCAGGCAGAACACTATATACATAATAAATAAATAAAAGAACCTTTAAAAAGAAAAGAAAACCACAAGAAACAGTACAGAACTTCTTGTTGTTGACACAGATAGGCCCAACAGATAAAAGTTGTAAAGGGTTGGAAAAAAAAAAAAACTGCAAGAGAAATCCCAAGATGCCAACTTCTGAAGAGCTGTGTGGGGCGTGGAGATAACCCTATTACAAGGTACCTCACCAGGGGCGGGGGTCGGGAGGAGTTGGAAGATAAGTACACATTGACTGAATTACTTTTTTTGCATATGTATGTGGTGAGCTTGCAGATGTGTACACATGTTCCCATGTGTGTGGGTGTACATGTTTGTGTGGGTGCTCATGCTTATATAAGTACATGCATGAGTTTGATATCCTCCATCTCCCTCAGATGCTGTCCACCTTATATATTGAGGCAGGTTCTTTCAATGATCCTGGAGCCAAAAGACAACAGGGGCCTCTATGACACAGAGGAAAGATGGAGAATATAATTATAAGGACAAAATATCTAATAACTTTCTCCAGCTAAGAATCTTCAAAGCCATGTCAGCATCAGGCACACCAGCAATCGAGTTGTCTGCAATGGATGTGAAACATTGAGCACTTATTTGATTGTTTACATCCATTTTTTGAGAACTTCATTATGTGTACAATGTACTTTGATCATGGAAAATCCCCTACTGCTTTTCCAACCCTCCCAGACACCCTTGTCATGACTCCCTTCCAATTTCATGTCCTCTCTTCATAGTCTGTGGTGGTATTGTGTTCCCCAAAATATTGTGTACCTTAATAAACTTATCTGGGGTCAGAGACAGAACAGCCACAATATTAAACAGAGGTTAGGCAGTGGTAGCACACGCCTTTAATCCTAGCATTCCAGAGGCAGACATCCATGTGTTCAAGGATACAGCCAAGTATGGTGACTCACGCCTTTAATCCCAGAAAGCAAGCCTTCAATCCCAGGGAGTGATGGCAGAAAGCAGAAAGGTATATAAGGTGTGAGGACCAGAAACTAGAGGCATTTGGCCTGGGGAAGCATTTGGCCTGGAGAAGCATTTGAATGGTTAAGCATTTTGGCCTGGTTAAGCATTCAGACTTCTAGCAACACAGTTTAGCTGAGAGCCATTCGGATATGAGGACACAGAGGCTTCCAGTCTGAGAAAACAAGACCAGCCGAGAAGTTGGCCAGGTGAGGTTAGCTGTGGTTTGTTCTGTCTCTCTACCACCCAGCATTTCACCCCAATAACTGGCTCAGGTTTGATTTTGTTAATAAGACTCTTTAAGATTCATGCTACAATAGTCCACTGAGTCCTCAATGCTGTCTATATGTGCATGGGTGTAGGGTCATCCACAGAAGCATGGGCACCTATAGAGGGCCTTTTCCCTGAGGAAAACTAACACCCTAGCAAAGCAACGTTCAACTACAAAGCTCAACTAAGAGTGAGACTTCCCAAGCCTCTCCCCTATCCAGTCTGGAGGTTGCCAGACTTGATCTTATGTAGGTATTATACAAGTAACCACAGCCTCCATGAGTTAATGAGTGCACAAACCTGTCATGCCCACAGGCAGTGTTTCATAGCGCTACTTCTCAACTTTACAACTGGCCTCTCTCCTCTTCCAAAATGTTCCCTGAGCCATGTGGAGAAGGGGATAACATGTAGATACCCCCATTTAGTCATGAACTCTCCATAGTGACTCATCTTCTGTCTTGGACCAATTGTGAGTGTCTATATTAATCACTATCTGCTACAAAAAGAAGCTTCTGTCATGGTAGTTGAGAGCTGCAATGATCTATGGGTACAGAGATAAATATTTAGAAGGCACTTTCAACCTATATCTCTTTAGCAAAATAATAGTAGTAGATGCTTTCCTAAGAGTCTATGGTCTCCTCAAACATGGGTTCTTGGTCAGGTTTACAATATGAGAAATGAGTTTTGTTGTGTGGAATGGGCCTTAAATCTAATCAGAAAGTAGTTGGCTACTCCCATAAAATTCATGCCACTAAGAAATCAATGGGCATATCTTGCTGGGTTAGTTGCTAATTGTAGCTTGCAGGTTTCATAGTTGTGTAAAAAAGTTGATGGCTTTTCTTCCTCAGTGGCTCACATAATTCCTTCCAGCACTATGAAAGCTCACCAGCAGGGAGGAAGCCTCCATGTCAGGACTAGCTTGACTTCTCTGTGTCCTGTGAGCCAGTGTGTGTTGTCTTTAGTAATAGGTTCATTACTATCCAGTTTTAGTGGGTAACAGAACAATGACAATAGACCTTTATTTCTATTTCAAAGAAACAGTGGTTCTTTGATCAATGACTCAAAGAATAATGTCCCACACTTGGCAGTGGCTTTTTGTTTGATAATCATATCTGAGAAAAGCATTATCTCTCCAATATAGAGTGAATCCACTTAAGCTTCTGGAAGCTTTTGAAATATTATGTTTTCATATGGCTTTGAAAAATGTCCTTGATGCTACTTATCCCCACTCTACCCTACTCCATCCATCCCCTCTACCCTCCCATTCCAATACCTTCTCTATTTAACTTCTCATTATCCCTTTCCTCCTTTATACTGTGTTTTACTTTCCTCCCTACATTCACTGGGACTTCTAAGGAGAAGAGGTTCATATGTATGGTCAAGCCACCCCCATTGTAACAGTAATTAATGAGGCTTTGATTATAATTATCTCTCACGTACCCCTACAGACCCTGCACAGGTACATAGGTCAACATGGTAAACCTAGATGTGCCTCACAACCAATAAAGAAATTGTAACTATAGAGACTCTCAGGCAATAGGAGCCACAACAACAAAATAAACAATAGATTAGGTACTGAGCAGCAAGATATAGAGAAACATATTTCTAAAGTGAACTTTGCTAAAGGCAAGAAAGACAACGGCCAAATAACTTCAAAATGTGGCTCTATTTTTTTTTAACAATGTGGGGTTTTTATTGAAAAGCCAAGGACGACTAGGTTAAGATGGAAATGCCCTTCGTAGGCTAGATAGGAAGTCCAAAATATAGCAAAGTAAAATTTTAATGGCAAATATATTTTTTGGCCATCTACTAATTAGCAATTTGAAAAAAAGGTAAGTTTTTACAAACATTTATTTTGACAATATAATTAAAGAAATATTATTTAGAAAATAAAAATATCTACCTAGTAATTTAATCCTTTTTTAAACTAGAAAAAAACATATGGAATTATGAAGTATACTTCAAGCTTATAGCTCCTCTCTTCAAAAGCTGTTTCTGGTCACTGCACTCTGTATTCAAGTTGACCAGATTCAAGTGCATGGTCTTGCTTTAAGACTAGACAGTGAGTTTTTTATCCAATTTTAAAAATCCACACTTCATTAAAGAATGAGGTTTCAAAATGAGCCTGTGGACCTCATTCTGCAATCCAGTGTAGGAATACAATTTCTAATGAGGTCCCAGAGAATATTGTAGAGGCACCTAAGAAATTATTTGCTGCTAATTACTGAAGTGCTGTAGGGAGAATATTCTATCCTGCCAGCTCCCAAATAACCACACAGAGACTTATTATTAATTATAAATGCTTGGCCAATAGCTTAGGCTTATTTCTAACTAGCTCTTATATCTTAAATTAACCCATATTTCTTATCTATGCTTTACTATGTGGCAGTATCTTTTTTTCAGCATAACATATTCATCTTGCTTCTACCAGAGTCTTCTGGCAACTCTGTCCCTCTTCATTCCAATGTCCTCTCAGTCTGACTATCCCACCTAATGTCTTCCAGCTTAAATATTGGTCAATTATCTCTTAATTAAACCAGTGGGAGCAACACACCTTCACAGTGTAAAAAAGGATTATTCCACTACAAAGTGCAAATAAAACAATTCAATATCACAGCACTGGACTATTAGCTCCTAAATTTGACTGGAAGTGACCCAAATTCAAGCCCATGACAACAAAAAGATCGCTCAGGATTCATATTCAATGAATCCTTTGATTTGCGATTAAACCTACAAATGTGTAACTTTTCTATTTTTTTCCCAGGGTGATACTTTCAAAATAATTCAAATTTCTTACTTAGTCTTCCAAACATGTAAAAGGAATCCATAGACTACAGTAAGACTACTTTTGTTACCATCCCCCACCATTTTGTTCCCAACTGTGATCTCTCCTGAAAAATAAGAAATATCAGGTATGTGAAAAATGGAAAATATAGTGGTTCTGCAATAATATGGCTGACATTTCTAAAAATTGCCAATTCTACTCAAATTCTGCAGGTCACACCACAAGGCTTTGGAGAAAATAGGGAAATAGCAGTCAGAAAATCCATCAGTGGCAGATGGATGAAAAAGAAGAGGAGAAAGAGGAGGGAGGGAGAGGAAGGAAATTGTTTTCTGTGATTTTAAGTGACTGTGATTAGCTAGTACAATTTCCTGCTTCCACACAGTATTTACTGTGCTTGCAGTTCTGCACAAACACAAAACTCCTGTGTTTACATTGTGCCTTAATGTCACATTCCATCCATGAGCTAAGAGTAACAATTCAGACAGTAGCTTTTTACAGCTGAAGCACGACAGCACTCATGGCTGACCACAGTTCCTCTTCACCTGATTCAGCACATGGAACTCAAGATCAAGCTGTCTAAAGTTATACTTTCTTCTTCAATATTTAGTAAGAAATGGAAGCATCAAAACTCTCTAGTGTACTTGAAAGAGATGAAGTTAAGTGCCATCACACCAGCAGTGGCATGATGATGATGATGATGATGATGATGATGATGATGATGATGCATTTCAAAAGTTCTGCTAGGGAAAGGACTTTGCTAACTATGTTTTTAATCTCCAGTAAATTGCATAGTACCTGGCTTACAGTAGGTACACAATGAACTTGATGATTGTGGAGGTGTACATGCATCGTAACAGCAATTGTGGTAAGTTTCCTAAGACCCTTATTCTATAGCAGAATCAATAAACTGGAAAATAAGTTGAAAGGGAGAAAAAGGTGGCAAAAGAGACTTGATAGCAATGTCTTATCACCATGACACCTACCTATAAATATCACTAAACTTTCAAGCACAGACTATAATGTGCCATTTCACCAGAGGAATGAGTAGGGGGCATGCAATCAAAAGACATTTGGCAGAGCTCAAGAAAAACTACCGTGTAAATGACAAGCTGTAAAATATCAGGCCCAGGGAGCCCTTTAACTGCCTGAGTTCTGTAGCAGGGATTTATGCTCTAAAGTTTCTACTACCAAATTTTGCAAAAGTTAAATTTTTGCTTATGCTAATTTGCTTTCCAAGTTTTATCAGAGTCTTAAGAAACAGGGAAGCTTGTCTGCCTTATGGGAAGGGGATTTAAGAAGTATTATAACAGCTTTTATACTATAAGTGAAGGCAGATTGGCTCAGCCAAGGCATGTTACATGAGTGTTATGTGAGGCTTGTCAACTGAAATATGACATAGAAAGTACATGTTCAAATGTCCCTTTCAAGAAACACCTATTAGTTTGTTAGTTAAGCTGTTTTCTTTCACTGTAGTTGGAAAGTTTCTCCATTCCTGCCTGGCCCTGCGGCCCACAGCTGCATATAAAATAATCATTCAGAGGCTTATATTAGTTACTATTTGCATGGCCTATGGCAGTCTTCTTGTTAGCTAGCTCTTATAACTTAATTCATTTCTATTAATCTATAAGTTGCCACATGGCCGTGGCATTACCTGTCTCCTAGCATCTTGCTTCCACGGTAGCAGCTGGCATCTCCCCTTCCTCTCCTTTTTTCTCTCCATATATCTGCTTGGATTTCCCACCTGCCTCTAAGCTGCACTGTCATAGGCCAATGCATCTTTATTTATCAACCAATCAGAGCAACACGTATTCACAGGATACAGAAGACATCCCACAGCACTTCATTGTAGCTCATATTACCTTGTTTATAAAAATACTTCAAAATAGCACTTTTACATGAAGTTATTATATAATAAATGGCCAATTTTAAGTTATAAGCCTATATGAAATTATAAGACTGTCAATTAAATTGCACATATTTGGAGGATGTTGTTAATTACTATTTTGGTTGTGAGCCTAGCCTTCAACTGCTGAGCCATCTCTCCATCCCAGTTAATTACTGTTTTGGACAGATTAAAAAAAATCTATTATAAACTTCCAAATAAATTTACAGTGAAATCAATAAGCTAGAAGTCAAAACACATGCCAATCATCAATTCTTAAGACTCATGGGGGCATTTATTCACAAAAAACAGTATTAAGTGCAGCCATAACTCTAAATTTTAAGAAGCTAAAAGAGACTTGTCATTTTCTAAAGAGCTATTTTTATTTCAATGACCAAAGAATTAAGGACAGGAAGTAGAGGTGATGAGGGACACCCTAAAACATATTGGTCTATTTTCAGTAAGGATTGGTACAGTGAATAACTAAGGCACAAACTATAAGACATTCTATTCATATCCTGCCAGAAAGGGCGCAATCTAGTCCAGCTTTTAAATGACACAGCTTGGTGGGAGAGCATTTCCCTAGTATGCATGAGGACCTGAGTTTAATCTTTAGAACTATAAAAAATAAACATTAAATTTTAAGGAACTGACAACATTCACTCAATTATTCAACAGTGAAGTCAAGAAATCTAATACACTTACCAGTTTTCTGCGAGAAATATACATGACATATCCCCTACTTCCAAGAATTTATGAAGCAGCTAGAAGCAAAGAATATCAACCACACAATAGCTAAATATAAAACAATAATTCAATAGACATCACAAGAGCAATGTATTGTTATTTACAAATTGTTTGCATAATCACAATCTTTCTCTTTCTTTGGGGCAGGTATATATAAAATCCAATTATTTTTATAGTTAACTCAATGCCAAGTGCTGCATTATTGGGCTTGCACTACAATATAAATATTAACTTATTACAATACAAGATTCAGAACACAGCCAGACTGAGCAACACAAATAACTCAATAAAAGGAAAGGAATTCTTCATCTCAGAGCCATAAAAACCCTACAAGGGATTCATATTTCTTTTGGCAAGATGAATTTTCAGAAGGCTTAAACAGGCAAGTATAAAATTGATTCTGAATATGACAATAAATATTTTAATGAAATGATTAAGTGCTAATCACTGAGAAAATAAATGATTCAGCATTCCTTTAGAACTGCCTCAGAACTTGGCTGTAAGTGGCCCACAAGGAAAGCTGATCACAGCTGAAGTGTTCATTTGGGTTGAACTCTCCAGCCCTGCTGGCTGCTCTCCTAGTGTTCCACATCTACGAGTAGCCTTTTCCTTCCTGTACTGTTCTTGTCAAAACTCCACACATCTACTCTAAAGCTGCTCCCAGGAGTCACTAATCAATCACTTTCACTTGTTACACCAGACGATCAGTTCTTTCCCTTCTCCACCACCATCATCAGTGTCCACCATAGTAGATCACGTTTTTCTCAGAACACTCCTGTGAGCTGACTTCCACATCGATTCAGTTCTTCTGCCAGCTCAGTGGCTCCTTTGCCAGTTCTTCACCTTTCCCTGCTCCTTATGTTGGGTGCTCCAGGGCTCAGTGTCTGACCTCCCTTCTACCTCTACTCACTCCTTAGGTGACCTCATTCCCTGCCTACAGTTTTCAATATCATGTATGATCATGTATGTATCATGTATTCCACCTGAGAATGAAGATTACCTGCTCAAAATTTTCTCCTGAGTTCTAGATTGGAGTAACTTCCTACCAGTTTGGTTCTCTCTCTGTAATGCCCATGGTATGTACTAAACCCAAAATAGCCAAACAAAAATATGTCACAGACAGAGAGGTTTCTTCAACATCACTGATGGCAGTCAGTCAACTGCAAGTGTGTCACTTGGATTTCCAGGGGGATTTCACCGCACCTCTCTCAAAATCAAGAGTGTTTTCACTTTCAAATCTGTACAGACTCAGGTAATTTGTCACTTTCATTGACACGATTCTCAGCCAAGCCACCATTGGTTTTCACGTGAATTGATGCACTGCTCCCAAAGAAGGCTCCCCGCTCTGTCTTTGCTGTCCTAAAGCACAGTTGCACAGTCAATAAGGAGGCTTCAGATATTGATGTGCCATGTCACCCTTCTGTTAAAAACCCTGAAGTGATCCCATATTTCATTGAGAACCATAAATACGTCCAAAACCCAAAGATTGAATCAAGCCCCAAGGTAACCCCTCTGGCTCTATTTCTCACCTCTTGTCCCTCACTGGGATGCAGAAATTGTGGCCTCCTTGTGGGTTCATATTTCACATCATCAACAAATCTTCCTACTAAACAGTGTGATGATTTTTAATTAAATTTGTTCTGTCATCCAATATCCTTATTATCCATTTTATTCATTTGCCCACAATTCTTATAACTCTCTAACATGTTTTAAATTTTATATGTGTTGGTTTTTATTGCCTTTTCTTTTAAGGGATCTTTGTTTTGCTCACTGACATACCCCAACCACACAATACAGTGTGTAGCACAAGTCTGCATTTAATAAATGCTTGATAAAATAATGAATAATTAACATTAGTCAGTGGCTCAGACCAAGGCTTTTCAACCATCCTTGATTCTGCACTCACCTTCCAGCTATTCAGTCCAGCAGAAACAATTCTGTCATTCCTGCTTCTAGGATGTATCTAAATGTATCCAGAATTAAACTTCTCCTCTATTGCTGAACTGTGAAACAGCCACCATCATCTACAGCAGGTACCAATACAGAGCAGCAACCTCCCTTTGGCTTCCACACACCACTGTTCTCTGTTACAGAACACCTTCCACAAAACAGACAAAGAAACTTGTGGTCTTTGTCTTACCCTCCTTGGAAGCTTAGAAGTCCCGTCCCATTTGGAATCAAATCCAAATCCTTCCCAGATGTATGGGGTTTCTTGAGGGTTTGGATCCCATTTATGCGATAAAGTCACTTCTGCCTTCTCTTGCTCCACCTGCTGGGTTCTCTCTGGCAACAATGACATTCTGAAAGTTCCCCAAACCAGGCAAATTCAGCCTTGTATCAAGGTTTTGTATTTCTTCCTTATTCTTATGCTTCTTCGAGATTTCCAGATTATCCCGCGGCTTGCGCTCTTCTTTCACTGAGTCCTTTCCTCAGACTACCACCTCAGTCTTCTCTGACCCCACCCCCTCTTTCTCTAGATGTTTCCCTTCTGTCTTGCTTTGCTCTTCTTCATATTATGGAGATTACATGAAAACATCATGTTACATGTTTATTTATTAATTCTCTTCTCCCAAATACAATCATTGTTAATCTGAAACTTTATTCTGATGACGGTTCTAACCCCACTACCTAAAAGAGTCCTGGCATAGAATATGCACTCAATAAATAGTATCTGAATAAATGAGTGAATGAAATACAAAGAGATTCACCTTAATTCTTTATCAGGATAAATTAATAAATGGAAGTGTAATGCAACTTGATGTGTTAATGAATACAAAACTCCATTCACCAGATTCAATGTCAGTCATCAGAATAAATTTGAGGCCACTCCAATAATAACTACTGGATTCCAAATTTTACACAGGCTAAACAAATATATTTTAAGTTTTAGGCATAAAACTTGTGATATTTATGAAAATACATGATCTCTTTCTAAATATGGGATCTCTCGTCACTTCTATCCATCCACTACCTCATGTAGAATTTCTTCAATATGCTCAGAGCAAGGCTTTGTTTGAGATTAGAGCCACAAAGCATAGTCACTTAACTAAGATGACATCTCCAGATGTTCAACCAAAAGAATTCCTCCCAAGTTTTTTTCCCACTAAAGATTATTTTTCTCACATGTAATGCTTTGGTAAGTATTCGTGGCTGTAGGAGACAAACCCATCCACAAACAGTAACATTTTATTTATAAAACTTTTATGTGTTTTATTTCCTATAATTTGTATCATCCATCTACCTAGGTCACAGTCAAAGAAGAAAAATCACAGTGATGGGGATGCGGAAGTACAAGAAAAAATATGTAGGGACACATCAACAGACAGGTTATGTTGTTTTAGTCCTGATATGAGTTTGGATTTGGACAGTGTTTTCATCAATGGTGGTGTTTGGTGGAGTTTCACTGAATAGTGATCTCCTTCCCTCAGGCTCTAAGTGAGAGCTGTGTGGAAATAATTACAATGTGCATTATACATACATGAATTGTTTTGTTAGCAGAGCATAGAGACATCTTTGAGATTTGGCTAAAGTCTCCACAGTGGCATATGCAGTAATCCCTGGGCTCTTTGCTAAATATTTAAGCAAACAGAGCATTGTTTATTTAGTTCTTGTGGCCCCTGTGTGCATTCTTGGGATGAGGTTGTAGGTCTTCTGTTTGATATTAGGGACAGCCACAACCAGAACATCTGAAGTCTGCATTAGATAAGTTACAAAATAATACTTGATGTCTTTTTTCCCCTGGGATCCCTGGCCTTTGTCCAGTGGCCGCCCTAGTTCCATGGGACATATTATGATGATCTTGGCCTTTCCTGGCCTCATCCCTTAATGTGAGCATTGAACAATTCTAACATCATTTTATAACTGCTGGAAGCACTGTTGATTTGGGGATTAAAGAGACTTTAAAATCATGTGTTCCCTCATAAAATGATCTTTCACACAGCTGGGCCTGAGAGTCCCAGGTTGTCTCTGTTCCTTCTGTCTTCATTTGTAAATACTCTCCTACTCCTCAGTTCAAAATGTCAAAAGAATTCTGTATCTCGTTTTGTTTTGTTTCCCTTAACAGAATTGTAAAGAACACCAGAACTTTCAGAATCACAAAAAGTACTAGATGGATGAACCTAAAGAGATTCTCTAATCCATCTCTCTTCTTGGGACTGGATCATTACTTAATGAACACAAACTGATAAGTGTGTATTAAAATGCTAAAATTAAACCCATCACTTTAAAAGATCCCTTTAAAATGAACAGGTGGACAGGTAGGTAGGCAGGTAGAGAGATTGATGATTGATAGATAGATGATGATGATGATGATGATAGATAGATAGATAGATAGATAGATAGATAGATAGATAGATAGGTAGATGATAGACGAAAGAGAGAGAGAGAGAGAGAGAGAGAGAGAGAGAGAGAGAGAGAGAGAGACAGGGGTTTTATAGCCTGGTCTCTGAGAGAGTCATGTCCATAAAAGAAAAGTTAAAAAAAAAACTTTTCGTGGAAATAAAATTCTTAAACAGCATATTTAACCAAAATGCTGCTATATTGTCTTAAATTAGTGTTAATATTTTACATTAAATTCAGCATGTGCTTGGTAGATGGCTCAGTGGTAAAGCTCTTGCCAGGAAAACGTGAGAACCTGAGTTATAATCCCAGGCACACATGCAAAGCTGAGCATGACAGAGCATCTGTAATCCCAGTGCTTCTATGCCAAGATGAGAGACAAGAGACAGGACGATCTCCTGAAGCTTTCGGAGCAGCTTGGCTGATGTACACAGTGGCTGGAAAACTATTCCCAACAAGGTCAAAGGTAAACACCAACACTCATGGCTGTCTTCTGACTCCCAGATACATGCTTTGCTGTATGTGGGATCCCCCCCACACATGATCCTATATGCACCACAGAGAGACAGACAGACAGAAACAGAGAGACAGATGGAAAGACAGAGGCAAAGGCAGAGAAACTTTTAAAAATATTCAATATGAAAGCTATGTTTGTGAACCAGATTCATGCATTTGGTTTTTGAAATGAGAACTTTTTGTTAAGTGGGGAACATTCATATCCTTTGCAATAAGATTTCCTCAAGCCATTTCAAGCAAAATATGTAAATAAATGAGAACTTTGGAGCAAAAACATCAGGAAGGTAACAAGATGGTTGGTTTGTGGATATAGAATTTTGCTAATGAACTTCCCAATTTATTTCTCAAAATATACTACTCCGTTATTTTGAGAAATTCAAATTTTAATAATATAATGTTTTAAAGCTATCAGTATAGAGATACACAAATAAATAAATTTTTCTTTTACTCTGGATAAGAAACAACTTATTAACTTTAGCATTTCCACTTGAATAATGACTAGCTTGTGTCTTAGGAGTTAAATAAAGGAAGAAAAATTAATTAAGCCATTTGATTAGAGCTAAGGATAGTTCAATCTCAAAGTATTTTTAATAACATCCAAGTTTCAAAAATTACAATGTATTTCATACTAACTTATTTAAATTTCATCTTTTCGTGTTTCCTAAATCTAATATTCAAAACTGTAGTTTTTACAAAGCTTCATACTTTTCCTTTCTGTGTCACATCTGTATTTTTTTTAAAAAAAAAAGGGGGGGGGGTTTAAAAAAAACCAAATCGATCAACAAATGGGCAAATGAATTGAACAAATAATTCACAAAAGAAGAAATGCAAATGGTCATTATGTGCACGAAACATGTTCACCATCACCAGCCACCAGAGACATGCAAATCAAAACTTCACTGAAATTCCATCTCCCCACAGAACGGACTGGCTATCATCAAGAGATGGCATGACAAATGCGGCTGGGATGTGGGGAGGAGTGGCTGAGGTACTTTTATTCACTGCTAGAGGAAGTGGAAATTAGTGTAACCACTATGGAAGTCAGTTTGCAGTTTCCCTAAACAAGCTAAGACTAGAAGTATCACATGGCTCAGCTATACTCTCCCTGGGTGTGTGCCGCAAGGAGGAATGTGAGTCTGCATACCACAGAGATAGCTGTGCATTTCCTTCATTGGGCCACAATTCACAGTGGCTCAGCTACGAATCGGCATGGGTGTCCATCAACACAGGAATGGATAAGAAAATGTGGTCTGTCTACACAACAGAGTAAATAGAAAAGGTGAAAGTTATGTCATTCACAGAAAAAAAAATGAGTAGAATGATTGATCATCACATGAAGTGAAAAAAGCTAGACTCAGAGAGAGGTTATCACATCTTTTCTCTCATATTTGGGTCGATGGTGGAAACCAGTTGGATGTAAGAGGAAGAAACAAGAGGGGAACACGGTGGTGAATATGAGCAGTGTATGGCATAAATGTCTGAAAATGTCACAGTAAACCCATTGTTTTAAAAACAAGTAGCTGTTTAGGTTTATAGATGCTACGGGTTTACACTGTACAGACAGAATTTTGTAAGCTTCCTGTTCACCGGGAACAATTTACCACTCAACAATCTTTTAAAATTGTTTAAAACTCCATTCTACTGTGTGCTAGAGAGTTCTGTAAATTCACAGGGTATATGCTTGTCTGTGGTTTACAACCCCACTCGCCCAAATTGTTTCTGGTCATCTCATTGACCTATGTATGCTCACTAGACTTCCCATCAGGGCAGTAGAACTGCAGAATTCTCCCTACATTGTCTTCCTCCAACCCATATTTTCACAAAACAACCATTTCATACAAAAAATTTGGGTATGGAAATCTTTGCTAAACATTTGAAAACAACAGAGACAGCAATGATGACCCTAATAATGTTTTTCTGTATGCATACAGGCATGCATATATGTGGATACATAAATATTAACACACAAAAATATATGCACAAAAACACCCAACACACACACACACACACACACACACACACACACACACACAGAGAGAGAGAGAGAGAGAGAGAGAGAGAGAGAGAGAGAGAGAGAGAATTGAAATTAGACTAGCAGTCTCTCACAGCAGACACAGGTAATTTTTATTTTGTCTTATTTTTAACTAAGGAAGAGGTTTGCATAGTTCTCAAATAAAAACCACCAAAAAAAAAATCACTTACTGAGAGACCCTGCTTCATCTCCAGTCTCATGTATCCTACTCACCTACCAGATGTGATTATAAGCTGTCTATATAATCCTTTCAGAATTTATATGAGTAAATAAAAGTTTATACACCTATAACACATGTTTTGTTGGTTGTGGTACTAAATATCAAACCCTGGGCCTTATTCACTCAATGCAAGAACTGATCTACATCTCCAGGCAATGTTTGTTTTTGTTTTTGTTTTTAGAGCTAGTATCTCATTATGTAGCCCAGGCTGGACTTGAGCTAGAGAATCTTCTGCCTCACCTCTTGAGTTTTGGGATTACAGACACAAACCAGCATGCCAGACTATAATACACTTTCTTAAACAAACAGTATCATACCATGCTCATTTTTCACATCTTGCTGTTTTTATTTAGTAATCTATTCTGGATAACTTTCTCAGCATTACATCCAAGGCTTCTCCACCCTTCCCTACTGATGCAATGCTCCATTATGCAGATGCACTGTTGATTTTCACCAATCTCCTATTACTGGACAGTTTCCAGACACATTGAAAAGAACATGGGTAATTTCCAGTCTACTGTTATTACAAATACTGCTGTGATGAGTAATCTTTTATATTCTCCATTTTGCACGTACACAGTCATATTTGTAGGATAAATTCCCAGAAGTGGAATTGCTAGATCAAGTGGTAAGTGCATTCGTAATTTAAATAGATGCAATCAAATCCTCTCTAATGCTGGCATTGCCTTGCACAACAGTGGGTACGTTGAGTACCTGTTTCTTCACAGTTCAGGCAAATTTGTGTTGTAAAAGTTTGGGATTTTAATAATCTCAGTCAAAATGCATAGATTTCAAGTGCAATTTTAATTTACATTCTTTTATTTAAATACTCAATTATGATCCAGAAATACCATTCTGGCAGAATATGACATTGAATAGACACAAAGGAAGCTGCACAGGAAGAAGAATGATCAGCATATAGTCCATATGAGATAGAGAGGTGATTAAAAGTAAGTTGGCACTAAAGACAGGAAAATGAAAAAATCATAGGGTATTATTCTTGTTCTTTGGGAAGTAGTGTTTGTTTTTATTTTACTCTGATGAGGCAACTTAAGTATTTCTAATGTATAAGTAAAGAAGTAGACAAAAATAAGAATTTTTTTCTTATTGGGGCTGGACAGTTGGTTCAATGGTTAAGACCACATAGTGCTTTTATAGAGGACCTGGGTTCAACCCAGTATCTACATGGTGACCCCCAGCTGCCTGTAACTAGAGTTCCAGGTTATTTGATGCTCTCTTCTGGCCTCGTGAGTGCTCCTGCACATATGTGGTGCACACAAACTTACACAAAACACACATACACACCAAATAAATAATAGATAGATGATAGATAGATGATAGATAGATAGATAGAGAGAGAGAGAGAGAGAGAGAGAGAGAGAGAGAGAGAGAGAGAGAGATAGAAATAGTTTTTAAAGAATAATTCCCAAGCTCTGGTATGAGCAATCTGAGTGATAATAATGTGTTTTACTATAACAGATAAAGTAAAATAAAAGCATGTTTGGTGAAAGGGAGAAAATCAAGGAAGTCAAGTAGGCATCTGGAAGACATCAGATAGGTGATTTGGAGTAACTGAGATTCTCAGTATTAAGAATTAAGTAATTATTACTTAATACTAAGTATTAAGTAATACTTAAAATCAAGGGACTGGATATAAAATAGATAAAGAACAGAAGGCTCGCAATCTAGCCACAATGAACGTTAACATTTGAAAGTAAGGTAGAAGGATAACCATGCACAAAGCAAAATCATAAAAATGCCATCTCACAGGACACCAAAGCATTGTCCTAAAATCAAGTAGTGATCACTGTCTCATGTTGCTGAGAGCTCAAAAATTATGAGGACTTATGTCAACACTATTGGGTGACTTAAAATTAATTATTGATACTGGTAAGAACAATTTTTGTGGATTGATGAGCAGAATAAACATTCTATCTAAAGAGATAAGCAAAGAAAGGGAGGTGAAGGAAAGGCAAGATGTAAATTTGCTTGAAAAGTTGGCTGTCGACAGAATCAGGGAAACATCAGATAATCATGGAAAGTTCTGATCTCAGTTTTGTACACCACCCGATGCAAAGACCTCTTTATTATAAGATTCTTGCGCTTACCAAATATCTTCTTTGGCTTCAACTAACAGAAATTTGTCTCATTTTTTTAATCCTACTGTCTACTGTAGGCAATAAACTTCCTCGTATAGTATAGTTGCTCAGGAGGAAATCTGTCCAAAGATTCTTATGTTAAAGGCTTGGTCTCCATATGGCACTATTGGAAGGTTACAGGACAATGAGGGCACTAACTTCTATTGTCCACCAAAGGATTGGTCTATTGAGTTCATAGCTATGGACTACCTGGAGGTTGGAGGAGGTGTTTAGAAGTGGGCAACTGGAGACGTGCTTTGAGGATACATATTGTCACTTGGACCCTCATCTCTAATGTCTCTGCTTCATGGCTTCCAGGAACTAAGCAGTGTTTTTAATCCATGCCCTTCCAACAGGGTATTTCTGACTCACCACCAACCTGAAAAAAATGGATGGAACCATGATCCAGAATAGATCTTGTCCTTTGCAGTTGCTTATCTCAGACATAATACATTACCAGGGGGTGGTGGCACACGCCTTTAATTCCAGCATTGGAGAGGCAGAGGCAGGCAAATCTCTGTGATTTTGAGGCCAGCCTGGTCTACAGAGCTAGTTCCAGGACAGTCAGGGCTACACAAAGAAACTCTGTCTTGAAAACAAAAGAAAACAAAGCACTGGCTAATATAATTAATGGTCTGATCCTGATTTTCACAAAGACAGTGAGCTTTTGTATTTCACTTTTTTTTATTTAAAAAAAAATTTATTCATTTTACATACCAACCACAGATTCCTCTCTCATCCCTCCTCCTGCTCCCTCCACCCTCCTCCCCCATCTAAACCCCCACCACCACTCCTCATCCCCGCCTCCAACAGAGTGAGTTCTCCTATTGGGGGACAGCAAAGCCTGGTACATTCAGTTAAGGAAGGACCAAGCCTCTCTCCTCTGCCTCAAGGGTGAGCAAGGTGTCCAACCATAGGTAATGGGACCCAGAAAGCCAGCTCATGCACAAGGATAGATCCTGATCACACTGCCAGGGGCCCCTCAACAGACCCAGCTACACAATTGTCTTTCGCATGCAGAGGATGACCCCAGATTAGACTACTAGCAATAGTGGTGAGAGTGCCTGAACTGGCCTACCCTGGTAATCAGATTGGTGAGTACCCTAAACTGTCATCATAGAGTCTTCATCCAGTTACTGATAGAAGCAGATGCAGAGATCCACAACTAAGCACCAGGATGAGCTCTGGGAGTCCAGTCAAAGAGAGGGAAGAGGGATTCTGTGAGCAAGGGGCACCAAGATCATGATGGGGAAATCTACAGAGACAACTGAACCAAGCTCATAGGAACTCACAAACTTTAGACTGACAGCTGCATAGGACCCGACTAGGCCCTTTGCATACGGGAAGCAGTTGTATTTTACTTTTAATATATTGTATAAAAAATAATGCTAGCATTGACTCCTTAGTACAGCAGTGAATTAAGAGGTTTGCACAAAACTAACATAATAATACTGAAAGGTAGGACCAGTTATATTTTTCCAATCTCAATAGGTGAAGTAAATGAGTCTAAGTTTACTCTCTAGCAGAGATTTAAAAAGAAATCAGTTATTCCAGAACCTTGGTGTAAAGACAGTATATATACACACACATACATATTTTATATATATATTGGAACTAGTCAGAATACTATATAGGATAAAATATTGTTCTTTTTATTTTATTTTATATGTATGGGTGTTTTGCTTGCATGCACACAGTGCCTGTGGAGGCCAAAAGAAGATGTCAGATCCTCTTGAACTTGAGGTATAGATAGTTGTGAGCCAATGTGTGGGTGCTAGGAAATGAACCCAGGCCCTCTGGATGAACAGCCAGTGCTCTTAACTCTTGATCCATCTTTCCAGCCCCAATAATATTTTTAAAGATTTATTTTAATTTTAATTATATGTGCATGCATGTCATTTTGTGTGGTTATGTGTATACATGAGTGTAGGTGTCTGTTGAGGTCAGAAGAGATATCAGAAGCCCTGGAGCTGGAGTTACAGGAAATTGTGAGCCACCTGATGGGTATACTGGGAACTAAACTCCAGTTCTATGGAAGATCAGTATGTACTTTTAACCACTGAATCATATCTCCAGCCCCAGTAACACATTTTTTAAAAGGGAAGAATTGGAACCTAGAGTTTCAGTCTATGCATCTCCATTTTTCCATTTTTTTCTCCTTCTGTACCCTGGGATAACCCTGGTAAGAGTCCATGGAAGTGAATTTCATTTCTGAAGCCTGGCTCAAGTAATAACATTTAATATATTGATTTACATTTCACAATCACATCCATTTTAGCAAAATTATTTTCTCATCCAAATGTCTTGTTTTTGTATTTATAATTATTTGTGGCTGGCTTCCTTGAACTAGTAAGGACATGTCTCTAAATACATTCTGGTATCTTTGACATTTTCAGTGCAACTTTGCAGAAACAGATAGAGCAGCGCGTTTCTTGGAACCAGTAATTTGCTTCTCTAGTAAGCACTGTGCAACAAAGGCTGTAGACATCACTTTCCAGCAAAATATATGAACATCAAGCTTTTTCTATGGTCTTGTAATGATCATCGTGTGCCATCACAACCAGCATTGTCTAATTCAGAATCTGAAAACTTAAAGGGTTTTGTTAAACATTATGCTATTAGTTGAAAATGTTGACAACTTAGTATGAAATGACTTTCAGGAAAAAAAAATGAGTCGTTGTTAGTATAAGAACATAAGCAGAAAATATTACTTTAAATATTCAGTTACCCAAAAGAAGAAAAACACCATATACAAATAGAAAAATGCATGAAAATGTATCTTTATCTCTAGTTTCTTATCCTCAGCAATGCTCACTAAATGTCTAAATATCTGAAGAATCATTTACCCATGTGCTCTTAGTAATCCTCTGACAAGTGATTGTATGGGAGCTCTTACATGAACATGAATTTGGGGAATTTACTGCATGTGTGGACAAACAAATTGATTGAAGCAGGGAAGGAACCCAGTCAGCCAAATAATTGAAGAGGTTATTCCACTGCCTTAAGTAACTTGACTGCTTCAGCAAAAGTGGAGCTTTTGCCAAAAGTGTCCCCAAAATAATTACAAGTTTTTATCCTGCTTGAGTGCTACGCATGGAGTGTGACAAGAGTTAACTTCACTGGGGCATATGGCTTTGATTTAAA
>CABHPP010142434.1:57109-72867 GCA_902168425.1 Peromyscus attwateri | reverse complement strand
GCTGAAGAGAGAGCCCTCCGAGTTATGCTGGAAGGAGAACAGGAGGAAGAGAGGAAAAGAGAATTAGAAAAGAAACAGAGAAAAGAGAGAGAGAGACTTTTACTTCAGAAGCGAGAAATTGAGTCCAAGTTATTTGGAGATCCGGGTAAGTTTACCCTGCCAGTGGAGACGGAGGAAAGATCTAAGTTGACGGTTCTTTTATTGTGAGAAACCCAACTTGAGCTGAAAGGCAGTCCTGACTACAAGTTGAGCTTCTCAACTGCATGGTGGAGGTCAGGGTTCCCAAGGAGATGAAGTTAGCCTGTTGTCATAATCGTGCACTCTGAACAGCAAGCAAAGTGACGTGTGCCTTTCTCTTTCAGATGACTTCCCACTTGCTCACCTCTTACAGCCCTTCCGCCAGTATTACCTCCAGGCCGAGCACTCCCTGCCTGCGCTCATTCAGATAAGGTCAGAAGGGCAGCCTCTTGTGTCCCTTTGTCTTGGGTAGCAGCAGGCTCTTAATGAAATGCTTCCACTGTTGAGGTCTGTTGCATCTTTTTTTAAAAAAGGTCCTTTTGAGTGTGTAGTGTTGCCGAATTTCAAGGGTGCCGCTTGTATCTTAAAAGTCCTCATTAATTCTTGGAAGTCAGTATCTCCATTTGAACAGGTTAAGAAACTTGGCTGTGACTGCTCTGTAAACCAGGCTGTCCTTGAACTCAGAGATCTACTTGCCACCACCTCCTCAGTGCTGGATTAAAGGCCTGCATCCCCATAGCTGGACTTGTTTTCTTCATTCTCTTGTGCTGCTAAGTCAACCCAGGAAGAGAAACCTTTTTTCCTGAATAGTTGCCCTTGGAGGCTAAGGCCCGTGCTGACCCCTGACTACCTGCAGGTTAAAGCCCAATGCTCTCAGCTGAACCAGTTAGTCAGGAGCTGGCTAATTCTCAGCTGTCTAGATGGTGATGCCCTCACATATAAAATGGAGATGGTGGACTAGAATGTGGCCTTTGAGCTCGAGAAAAGCCTCTTGCCCACATGCAGTCTTTTGAGTAGTCAGTGGATAAAATGAAGTAAATGATTACATGTCCCAGGCAGTATAAACTTGTTACTTAGAAGCATTTTGTTGTCTCTAGGCTAAAACATCTTAGGACCTAGGGGTCTCAAAGAATGGCTTGAAAATAACTGAAGTTCCTTCCAACACTCCAGTAATTTCTCAATCTTGGGAAGGATTTTTTTTATTCATTTTTCAGGAAGACTTTTAACTTTGTCTGATACACAGTTTTAGCCTTTAAACCTATTATTGATGACAGGGGTGTGTACTCAAGTTACTGTGAATATTGAGTCACAGAATACTGGACATTGCTCCTAAAGGAGACAGCTGAGCCTCTTGTCTTGACTTTTTTTTTTCTTTCTTTTTTTTAAATTTATGTGATTGGATATTTTGCCTGAATGTATGTCTGTACAATATATGTGCCTGCTGTCTGTGGAGGCCAGAAGAACGACGCATCAGATTCTATGGAACTGGAGTTACAGACAGTCGTGAGCTCCCATGTGGATGCTGGAGGTCAAACCTGGATCCTCTGGAAGAGCAGCCAGTGTTCTTAACTGCTGAACCATTTCTCCAGCCTTTGTCTTACTTTTTTTATTAGCTGATCACCACCTTGTTTCATGTGTCTTTTTGAAGACAATAATTTAATGTATGCTGTTGATTATAAGCATCGAATCAGGGCTAACTGTCTATAATCTAGAAGCACAAAACCACATGGCACAGAGTAGGCTACGAAAAGGACACTGATTTGTACCATAAAGCCGGAAGAGACGAAAGCAGAATGTGACATCTCTCTGCATTTGTGGTTGTCCACGAAAATGCCACATGGGATGATTTAAATTTGCTAATATAGCCAAGTGTGGTGGCTCATGCCTGTAGCCCTATCACTTGGGAGGTGGAGACAGGTGGATAAGGAGTTCAAGGCCAGCCTCAGCCCAGCCCTGTCTCAGAGAGAGAGAGAGAGAGAGAGAGAGAAATTACAAATACAGATTCTGCAAATGATAAGTGTCAACTGTACATTCACTGTTTGACTGTTTACACAGTTAAAACTTTTAAGCTTTTCCTTAAATATGTACATTAATGTGACCCTAGGCATACTTCCTAGAAACCCAGTTTTGTAGCAGGTTAGTACATATGTCATTTGAAAACAGTATCATTGAAAACAGATATGAAATACAGTTTCTGAATATCTTGCTTGGGGAAAACCAGAAATAAACATTGTTCTGTAATGTTCTTATTAAGGCATGATTGGGATCAGTACCTGGTGCCATCTGATCATCCTAAAGGCAACTCCGTTCCCCAAGGATGGGTCCTTCCCCCGATCCCCAGCAACGACATCTGGGCAACGGCTGTTAAGCTGCATTAAGAGGCTCCAGGAGCGTGGTCCCACAGGCGAGCACTGCAGCTCTAGATACTGGTGATGCTGTCATCTCTGCTGTGGTCTTCTGCACAACTTCAACTCCATGTGGCATTGTCCTGGCTGGAAGTCCTGCTTCCTTCTGTTCTCTGCCTTGGCCAGGTGCCTCTTGCAGCAGGAGATAATAAGGTTCATCGGGAAAGGGCCTAGATGAACTGAGGTTATTAGCACTGCAGTGGCCTTCATTCACTAAATCTGCCTCTGTTTTGAGGGGTTTGGTCTGGTGTGGCCTGCTCATTTGCTGTAGTTTGTTGTATTTTGGTAAGTACAGTCAGCACTTGGTTACTGCTTGAAGGTGTTCACTGAGGAGAGGTAGTAGCCACTACTCCTGATCTTCCCATACCAACTGCCCTCCAGCTCCCAGGAGTGCAGGTCAAAGTTTGACCTCCAGTTCTGTTAACCCCAGTTCTGGTGCAGTTGGGAGGCTGCTCCTGAGGACCATGGCAGTGGCAGTAGACTGGGCTGCCAGGAATGCTGACGGCTTAGAACTGTTGTCGTTCCTGTGGAGAGCTTAGAAAACCCAAGGGCCAGACCAGGTCGGCTCGTGCTCTGACAGACAGTGCCTGTGTTCCTCATGAAAGCGCCAGTCTATAGAGTTCTGGGGGATCTAGCTGTGTGGGGTCTCCAGGAATAGAAACGTGTTTCCCTATGGGACCATAGTCTCAGTCACATGGTAGGGACTGGGGCAGCTCTGGGATTTTTTTTTCCCCCCTTAGCTCAAGCTTCTAAAAATATCCATATAGTAAAAGTTGGGAAAAGAGCAAATATGAACGGTAAATTTTATTTTTTATATTCATTAATAAGAGCTATTGTGCTTGGACATGATCAATCATATGACATGTTATGGTTTTTGTTTTGCTTTATTCTGGGTTTTGTTATTTAATTTCCTAAAAGCTAAATAAATACCATTTTCACTTTTCGTTTGAGCCTTTGCCCCTGATTTATCCTCTCTTGAATCATTTAACACATTTCATCTTCACATTGCTAAAGCATTTCACTCCAAATTTAATAAACAGGTGTTTGCTACAGAAAAAAGATTGTAAACGCAAAACTTTGGCTGTAAAATCTGACTCTGGATAGCAAGAAAGATCACCATCAACTTTGGAAATGATGTGGAATTGGGAGCCCTTAGGTGTGACATACTAACACCCTTGTCCCTCTTTGTAGTTTAATATGTATTGCTCAGTTGTGCATTCTGCTGTACGCCGAGGGAACAGAACTGCTTTATACCGGACAGCTAGGGAACGGGCTGGTTTTTCCCAGTGTGTCTGAGCTCATGAGTTTTAAGGTCTGATACAGTTAGCTTCCCCTGACCGACAGGCCTGTGTACCTTTTCCTTTGAACTCTTCACTTCCTGCTCTGAGATAAGCTGCAGGAAGAGCAGCAATGGATTGTATGAGTTGTGACAGTATGGTCCTGTCACCGTGGATACCAGCATCGATGGGCAGGGACTAGGGAGATTCAGCAACTGACCCAGAAAAGGAGGTGTTGAACTCTGGGTGGAGAAAAGCTACTCCTGATCTATATTTGGTGTCGGCAAGACTCTTATAAAGAGAGCGTTATTTTTGTCCATTTTTCGTTTTCTAAGTTTCCTGGTATATTGCCTGCCTGTGAGCTGGAGCAGCAGCCGCCATTGTTCCTTTCCAGGCTTGGAAAGATGTGGGTGAGTGCTGAACCCCTGACTACAGTAACCTTTGGTCATTTCTTAGTTTTTTTTTTTTTTTCTTTTCTTTCTTTTTTTTTTTTTTTTAGTTTTTCGAGACAGGGTTTCTCTTTGTAGCCTGAGAACCTGTCCTTGAACTCACTCTGTAGCCCAGGCTGGCCTTGAACTCACAGAGATCCGCCTGCCTCTGCTTCATTTTTTTGGATTTTTCACTTTTACCTAAATTCTCCATATATTAAACATCAATGTTTAATAAAATGAAGAAATAAAATTCAAAGATAAACCAGAAAGTTAACTAATTGTTGATTTATCATATTCTTTCTTAAAAATATTTCTTATTATTTTATGTTTATGGGTGTTATGCCTGCATGTATGTGTGTGCACTACATGCATGCCTGGTGCCCACAGGCTAGAAGAGAGTCCAGGCCCTTGGGACTGGAGTTACAGATGGTTCTGAGCCACCATATGGATGCTGGGGATCAAACCCAGGTCCTCTAGAAGAGCAGCCAGTACTTTTAACCACTGAGCCTCTGCTCCAGGCCCAGATTAATTATATTCTATATGAAAAAAAAAATACACACATCCCCAAACCAGGACTTGTAAGAGACTAACACAAGTTTTTAAGGAATTAGGTAAACACAGGAAAAAGTAACAAGCCATGAGCGAAAGAGTCATTGTATGTTAAATACTAAGTATTTGGTGGAGTCTGTGCTGTCTGAGAATTTGCTGCAACAAGCCAACCAGCTTAATCTCTCTAAAACTCTTTATGTTTCCATGTCCATGTGACTTTTTAAAAAGCTTAGCTGGGATTACACCATCTGTTGTACTGTTCATGTCTTCATAGTCTGTCCACAGAGAAGCCCTCCTGGAAATTACAAGGTAAGTACAAACTGTGTCTTATTTCCAGTTAGCTTCTTTTTTTAACGATATGTTTAAAAATGCTTCTTTCAGCTGATACATGTTTCTGCTTTACCTTGTGAGTTAACTTGAATGAGCTGTGTACTTTTGTATATATCTACACAGAAGTTCCTGAGTGCCACACCTGGCTGCTGCTGAAGATTTTGTTTCCAAAGCAAATTCCATTTGGCTTTGGAATAAACTTGTTTTCTCATTATCTCTGAAGCAAAACTGGAGGCGTTTGAGGTTTGAGGCAGGTGGTGGTTGACTTGTATAACTGCCCATCAGTAGGTAGTTTCAGCTTTATTGATTCATGTGAGGATGAGGAAGCTAGGATTAGAGCTGTATCCTTTGGGAGATGGCTTTTGGTTTTCCATTTTCCAGGTATTGTAACTTAGGTGCTAAGAGCATTAAAAGGAGTGAATAGAATTCCTGCCTTCCTGGTGTTGAGAGAAGTAAAAACTTTGTGAAAGCTTTCTCCGTCTTTCTCATCTAGACCAGCTTTCACTGATACCACAGCTGCTCTGGTAGAGTTCTTGGTTGTCACTGTGATGGTGCTACCAACACATCTGTATTTTCATTGCCCAGATGTTTCCTACAAAGTGCTCGTGGATGCTAAGAAATATCCTATAACCCCACAGAGAACACAGGTTAAATCCAAAACTGTTTTGAGTATTTAGAGGGCTCTATGAGATCACAAAGTAGGAATTGACTTCAGACAGATAACACATTTAAGTGAGATTATATAAACAGTGTCATGTAGTAAGAGTAAGTCACTGTTCCATCTACATGTGTGTCCTGGTTCACAGAGTACACTAAGGGTCAGAGTAAAAGGAGGGGGGAGCTGGGAATGTAGTTTAATTGGCACAATGCTTACCTAGCGTGCATGAAACCCTGGCTTCAGTCCCCAGCACCCTATAAAACCAGATCCCGCCGGGCGTTGGTGGCGCACGCCTTTAATCCCAGCACTCGGGAGGCAGAGGCAGGCGGATCTCTGTGAGTTCGAGGCCAGCCTGGGCTACCAAGTGAGCTCCAGGGAAGGCGCAAAGCTACACAGAGAAACCCTGTCTCGAAAAACCAAAAAAAAAAAAAAAAAAACCAGATCCCACACTTAGGAGGTAAAGGCAAGAAGACCAGAAGTTGAAGGCCATCCTCGGCTGTTTAGAAATTCAAGGACAGTCTGGAGGACTCAAAACTGTCTCAAAAAATGATTAGGAAAGATTACTGAAAGCTGCTCTTGGAGAAAGCTGCTTTGAGCAGGTGATGTTTCAGCTCTGGGGGGAAAAGTTTTTAATTGTTGAGAAGAGAGAAAAACATAGGCAGAATCAGGAGTAGCTGTGCAGAGGTGCTGTGGGGGTCAAGGGACCATGGCAGATGAAGGCTACTCTGGCTGGAGTTACGTGGGTAAGCATCAGCCTAGTGCTGGGTGTGGTGGCGTATTCCTTTAATCCCAGCAGTTCAGAGGAAGAGGCAGGCAGATTTCTGTAAGTTCAAGGCCAGCCTGATCGACAGAGCAAGTTCCAGGGCAGCCAGGGCTACATAGAGAAACCCTGTCTCAAAAAGACAACACACACACACACACAATCTAGCTATTGCAAGCCTTCAGAATTTTAATTTTTATTTGGAAAGCACCTGAGAACTATGGAAAGAGGAAGAATGGTGGCTTAATTTTGTAGTTTGAAATGATCACACTTCTGTGTGTAGAACAGAAATGCATTGTAGCACAAGAGAAGTTAAACGAAGGTGAGCTGCTCAGTGAGGTAACACCAGCTTGGATTCCCGTGTTAGCCATGGAGGTGCCACAGACAGACTCTTAAACTTGACAGAGGATTTGAGATGGGAGGTGGTAAAGGAAAGTGTCCAGTGAGTGTTAGCACCCTGCAACAGCTCATCATACCTTGAGACAAAGACCTCTGGGGAGGAAATTTGGGGGAAGAAAGGTGAAATTCACTTTGTGTTAAGTTAGAGGCACTCTAAGCTTCTTGGGAGGTGCCTTGTAGGCAGGTGTTTATGAGTTTGATCTCAGAAGAGACATGGAGAAGGTGGGAATTGTTGGCAGGTAATTGAAGCTCTAACCAAGGATGAAGTCATGTAGAGTACAGTGGGGAGTCATTCCTTGCTAGGCCCCCACCTAGGTCAGTCACTACAGCTTTCTCCAGTCTCCAGCCCCATTAGATTTGCCCAATGGGCACGTTAGCTGGGAATTGAGAAGTCTGGATTATATAGTTTGTTGAAGCACATCCTTGCTTTCCTTGTATACCCCACCCCATCCCAGCACCTCAGGGCTTTCTCTGCCACCTACTGATTGGAGTCAGAACTCAGCTCAAAACTTGAAGTCCTTGGGGCTGGAGAGATGGCTCCGTGGTTAAGAGAACTCACTGCTCTTCCAGAGAACCCAGGTTCAATTCCCAGCACCTATATGGCAGCTCACAAAAGTCTGTAGCTCCAGTTCCAGGAGATCATCCAATACCTTCCTCTGACCTCAGGAAACACACACACACACACACACACACACACACACACACACACACACACAATAAATAAACAAACAAACAAATATAAAAATATTTAAAGTCCTTCCAAGCAGGACCCTAATCTACCCTGAATCTTGCTGCAGAGTACACATACTGTTCACTCACTTGTGACCCTCTCACCCTACCCTGCAGATTCCTATATCTGCTGTCTGCTGCTGTTTCTTCTCTGGATGCCTGCTCTTTGATCCTTTTTCTGCTCACAATCCATCCTTCTACCCTTTGATACCCAAGTTAAACCCCATATATTTCCTAACTCTTCTGGAGGCACTCCCTAATGCATTTTAGGGTGTTCTAACTAGCTCTGATCCACTGTGCCTTGCTGTTCTTCAGAAAGAGACCCTCAGACTCTCCAAACTAGAAGCCAGTTCAGGGCTGTGCAGAAAACAGTTATTAAGGATGCAGATGTCAAGTGGAAGATGGGAAGAGGGATTGTTATGTCTGTATCTCAAGTGGACAAGAATTTACTCTGGAGCTTCAATAGAATCTGGGCTTTTCCTTTTCTATAATTCCAAATTCAAGGGTAGCTGAGGCTGAAAGATAAATCTGAGGATGTTAAAACCTGCTTAGCTTTCCTGAGCCTCCTGTAACATCCTTAGGCCTCACAGGTATCCAGTAAAAATGAGCCGACAAGGCAGATTTTACCCCAAGACTTGTCTGATCTTGCCCATAGAGGGGCATGAGTAGCCACTCACTGACATGCAGTGACATGGATTCAGGCAGGAAGAGACGAGTCTGAAAGGCTGGAAGACACCGTGATGAGAAGAAATAGGTTGGGGAGGAGATGAGGGAATTAAGAGCTTTGGCCACCTGCCCTCACTTGACCTGTCTGCTCCCAGATTACTCACCCAACATCTCTACGTGAGGCTGTCCTATTGGGAACAGGATGACCACACAGTGACCCCAAGAAGCAGGGCTTTGTGTCACCCTACCAGGGCTGACCGATTGTTTGGGGCCAGAGGCATACCCTGGTCCTGGCTCCTGACTATTACTAAACTGCCGGGCTGTGACCAGGAATTTAGTTTACATTATAGGTAGTTGTGAGCTTGAATTCCATGTGAAAGAGCTGTTTTGTTTTGTTTTGTTTTGTTTTTCAAGACAGTGAACTCATTATTAAACCCTGTGTAAAAGACAAGTGATCTGAAGATGCATTTTTAATTGTAGAATTTCAGCCTTGGTAGATACCGGGCCAGTCCTGATTGACATCCTTACCAACAGTGCATGAGAGTTACAGACGTTCACATCTTCAACAGCATGTCATGGCCAGGCTTTAATTTGAGCTATTCATGACTGATGTGTGGGTCACTGTTTGACTTTCTATACCCAATGACTAAAGAGGTTAAATATTACATCCTATATCTATTGGCCATTTGGATATCCTCCTAATGAAAATTTAGAACTTCCTATTGTTTGTAGAAGTTCAGTGTATGGGCTGAATATGAGTCCTTTGTTAGCAGATATTTTGCAAATATTATCTCCCATTCTGTGGTTGTCGTTAAACTCTGATGACTAAGACTTCTAACTTTAATCCCATTTATCAGTATTTCCTTCCTGGTTAGCCTTTTTTTCTTTGTGTGTATCTATATACATATGATACTGGGGATTAACTGAGGGCTTTCTGCCTACTACATAAGCACTCTACCACTGGTCTCTATAACCCCACCCTCTTTACTTTTATATTAAGACAGAGTTTCACTAAATTGCCCAGGCTAGACTTAAACTCATTCTGCAGCCCAGGTAGGCATTGAGCTTGTGATCCTCTACCTCAGTGTTCTAAGTAGCTGGGATTAGAGATCTGTACCACCAAGACCGGCTCTGCAAACATGAGTCTTTTTTAGACTTCTCTAAGACACCTTCATCTTGGGAGTCCATGTCTCTCCTGAAAGCACAGACCTCAGAGTCCTCCATTGCCAGTCCACACCAGTCACCATCTCCATGGGTGATGTCATGGCTACATTTGTAAAATCAGCTTCACCAGCAACCATGCTCCCCAGAAGTCTATACCTCCATCTTGAGCTGCCAGGGTGTGATGGTGGACTTGAGCCAAAAGGACTCATAGTGTGAGTGTTGAAGGCCAGAGCAAGAGAAGCATCCTGACCCTGAAGTATCCCATGGAGCAAGGCATTGCTACCAAATGGGGCCACATGGAGATGATCTAGCACCATACCTTCTACAATGAGGTGTGCGTGGCCCCCGAGGAGTACCCCACGCTGCTCTCTGAGGCTCCCCTAAACTCTAAGAGCAACCATGAAAAGATGACCCAGATCATGTTCAAAACCTTTGACACCCAAGCCATTGCATGGCCATGCGGGATCTGCTGTCCTTGTACAACCCTGGTGGTACCAGCAGCAGCATGATGGACTCTGGAGACAGTCACCTGCACTTTATTTTTGTTTTTATAATAGTCATCATGCCCCCCTTTTTTGTTCCCCCAACTTGAGATTATGAAGGCTTTGGTCTTCCTGGGAGTGGGTGGAGATGTTGAAGCATCCAAAGGCTCACCTACACACTGACTTGAGACCAGTTTCATAAAAATGAACACCTTACAAACAAGTAGAAGTGTTTGTTTGGGGCTAGAGAGATGACTCGCCTGTTATGAACACTTGCTGCTCTTTCAAAGAACCTGGGTTTAGTTCTCAGCACCCACATGGTGGTTTACGATTGTAACTCCAGTTCCAGGGCATCTGATGCCCTCTTCTAGTGTTGAAAAGCACTAGGCACACACATATGCACAACACACAGGCAGGTAAAACACTCATAAAATTAAAAAAAATATGATTGCATACTCTTATCTTTAAATTATATATATATATATATATATATATATATATATATACACACACATATTGGTTTTTGAGTTGTTTGTTTGGGTTTTTTGTTTTGTGGGGTTTTTTGTTTTTGTTTTTTTAATTTATTTATTATGTATACAGAGTTCTGTCTGCATGTTTGCCTGCAGGCCAGAAGAGACACCAGATCTCATTATAGATGGTTGTGAGCCACTATGTGGTTGCTGGGAATTGAACTCAGGACCTCTGGAAGATCAGTCAGTACTCTTAACCTCTGAGCCATCTCTCCAGCCCCCTGTTTTTGGGTTTTTGTTTGTTTGTTTGTTTTTTTGTTTTTTGTTTTTGTTTTGTTTTTGTTTTTTCTGGAGCTGAGGACCGAACCCAGGGCCTTGCTGGAGACAAGCGCTCTACCACTGAGCTAAATCCCCAACCCCTTGTGTTTTTTTTTTTGTTTTGTTTTGTTTTTTTGTTTTTTTTTACTGTTGTTTGTTTTGGTTTTTAGAGACCATTCCTCTGTGTAGCCCTGGCTAGCCTGAAACTTGCTCTGTAGACCAGGCTAGCCTTGAACTCAGAGATTTGCCTCCCTCTGCCTGCCTCTAGTTCTGGGGTTAAAGGTGTGTGCTAAAGCTTTGTTGTTTTATCTTTGCCGTTTACATCTAGAATTGTAGGATTGAATTTAGGTATGATGTGAAATAGAGGTCAAGTTTTCCAGTTCTAAGGTTCATTTAAACTAAGCAAGTGCGCTACCACTGTGCTATACCTTCAGACCCAAGATTGCTTCATTCTTCCCTCCAGATGGATATCAGGTTGGTCCAGAACATTTACTGAGCGGTCTTTTCTACTGTTCTGCGGAGCAAACTGTCGTTAATCAAGGGCCTGTATTGTGTGGCTGTCTCTGGATTATTTCCATTCTAGTCCTTTTGAAGGGCCCTTGTGTCACCACCACACATTTATTTCTGTTTGTTGGCTTGTTGTTTGGGGGGGGTGTCATTGTTTGTTTTCTTTAGTTTGGGAGAAAGGGTCTCACTATGTAGCCCTGACTGGCTTGGACCTCGATAAGTGGACCAGGCTGACCTTACACACAGAGAAATTCTCCTGCTTCTGCCTCCAAGTGCTAGGTTAAAGGCTATCTCTGGTAGTCTGTCTCTCTCTGCCTGTCTCCCCTCTGTCTCCTTTCTCCTTTGTTTGTTGTTGTTGTTTGTTTGTTTGTTTTGTTTTTTAAGATTGCACTGGGACTAGGGAGATGACTCGGTGGCTAAGAGCACTTCCTATGCTTACAGAGGCCCAACATCATACTCCAGACCCCGTGTTGAGCAGCTCATAGCACTCTTACCTCTGTGGGAACCTGCATACATATCACTTATATTCATGTAGATGCCCATTAAAAAACAATTGCCCTGGATTTTCTTGGTTCTTTGTAACCCATTTAATTTTAAAATTAGCATGCCAATTTACACCAAAAAAATATGATAGAATTATGATCTTTGGGATTTATAAATCAGTTTGTAGAGAATTATATACTGAAGTTGATCATCTTCCAGCAGGGTATGTTCCTCCATTTAATCTAATAGCTTTTGGTTTTCTGTATAGAGGTCTTACACATACTGTGTTAGATTAAGTCCTTTGTGGTCTATATAATATCAATAAATACCAATGGTCTATTTTTAAAAATTCAATCTTAAAAAATTCTTTTACATGGTTTATCATTCACATATAAGGATGCAATTTACTTTGTATGGTGACTGCGTAGCCAATGTCCTTCCTAAACTGTGTTACGAATTTGAAGAGTTTGTTCATAGATTCTTTTGGAGTTTTCTCCTGTAACTGTGATCTAAAATGATTGTTTCCTTCCTTTCCAATCTGTATGTGTATTAGTTTTCTTCCCTTCTTGCACAAGCTACTATCTGGTGCCACATGGGGCAGAAGGGGAAGTGCTATGACACCAGTTTTGCCGCAGCCTTGAGGACATCGCTCAGTATTTCGCTTTGAACGGGGTGTTTGCTGTAGGTGGTTGGGGATATTCTTCACTAGGTTGAGGAAGTTGCCTTTTAGTCCTAAACTGCCAAAACGTAAGGCTTTTTTTTTGGTGGGTTTTGTTTTTGTTTGGGGGGTTGTTTGTTTTTGTTGCTCTGGGTATCAAGCCCAAAGCCTCATGAAGATCAGGCAAACACTGTCCCATTGGATTGTATAGTATCCCCAGCCCCATGTTTCTTAAAATTAATAGAGAGAGGGTTGCTTGCCTAGCAAAACAAATCTCTGTGTTTGGACCTCCCTGCAGCTCAGCCAGAGAGATTGCTGTGTGGTAAGAACACTTCCTACTTTAAGGGGACCAGAGTTCTGGTCCTAGCATCCATATCAGGCAGCCAAACCACTTGTAACTCCAGCTTAGGGCCAAACCACTTGTAACTCCAGCTCCAGGGCATCCTGAGTCTATGGAGCTGTGCAGTTATATAATTTCTATACTTTATTTTGTTAATTCTTTAAAAAAAATACTGCATTTATTTAGTGTGTGTGTGTGTGTGTGTGTGTGTGTGTGTGTGTGTGTGTGATATGCATACGCAGCATATCACGTGTGTGGAGATCAGAGGATAACTTGCAGGAGAATGGCACAGGAAAATAATTGAAAAAAACATCTTATAATGTTTTAAGTAAGTTTATAGTTTTGTATTGGGCTTTATTCATAGCTATCTTGGGGGTGCATGCAGCCTGTGGGCACAGCTGGGACATGCCTGGTAACACATGACTTCGACATGAAACAGTCAATATGGATGCTCTGGGTTCTACTCATTTCTTCTCTGTACAGCACTGGCCACTTCTTCTTCTCCTTCCAGCTGTGGGGGCCTCCACACAGGAGAGTGTGGCCTGAGGCTCGTTCTGAGGATTCTACACCCTCTCCCTGCCATCGGTCTTCCGAGACAGCGCCACCATTCTCTGGCAGAATGAACGCCCTCGATGGTATCCCCTTCAAGGTGCCCAAGGGCTTTGTGATGGACACAGAGCCCCACCCTGCTCCAGAGCTCAGTGTCCCGGACTGTAGAGAGCTTCTGCTGGGCTCCATGGTGAGTCTCTGACTATCTAGCTCCGTCCCTGGATCTGACATCTGAGACTGAGCCCCTGGGGCCTGTCTCATGATTGTACAGGGAAGCTTGGTTTACTTTCCAACAGTCTAGGGAGTCTGAAATAAGCCAATAGGTTCCGTGGAGAAGGCTGGGGTCTGGGTGATGGAGTTGTTTCCTAGATCAGCTGAGAGCCTGCCTGTGTGAGCGGCCTGTGTGAATTACTTGTCACTGCCAGTGTGCTCCACTTCATCCCCTCCTCCCCATCAGCCATTAGAAATCACTCTGGTGATAAGACTCCCTTTCCAGAATCTCTGTTAAAAAAAAAAAAAAAAGTACAAGCAGCTAGCTGGGCAGTGGTGGCGCACGCCTTTAATCCCAACACTTGGGAGGCAGAGGCAGGCGGATCTCTGTGAGTTCAAGACCAGCCTGGTCTACAGAGCTAATTCCAGGACAGCCAGAGCTACACAGAAAAACCCTGTTTCAAAATACAAAAGAAAGAAGCACTCTGTGTAGGCTCATTAGGGGGAATAGTAGTCCAGAGCTCAGCACACTGGCTAGGGCCTAAAAGGACCTCAAACCCCCGCCCTCCCCTCACTGCCCTGCGGTGGTGCTGCTGCACATAACCTCAGGATAAAAAGGAATTAACTTTCTACAGAATCAAGTTTACGTAAAGATTTTGGGGGAGATACATTGCATTTACATTTACACTAAACCACGGGGCTGTAGCTCGGGTAGAGGAGTTGCCTATATCATAGCACAGATGTATCCTAAGGTAGACACAGATCCACATAACTTAAAAAGTAAAATTGCCAAGAGCTTTCAAGTTGATCTGGGGCTCCCACGTGTGGTAGCGCATGCTATATAATCCAAGCACTTGAGAGGCTGAGGCAGGAAGATCCTGAGTTCCAAGACAGCCTGGTCTACATAGTGAGACGTCAAAAACCAAACAACAGAAAGGATCTGATTCAGCTCCTACTCACTCGGCATGTGAGAAACCTGAGGTGCAGAGAACAAATATGATTTATTCAGTAATTGCCTGAGGCAAGACTGACATTTAATCCCACTCTCCAGATATTTTTGTCTTAGCTAAAAGTAGGACCTAACGTATAAGAGATAACATAAAAAAAAAAAAAACAGGTGAGGTTTGTAGGGAAAAGTAATTTAAAAAAAAAAAACACAGGAGGGAGAGGAAAAGTGGACCTGGGAATTCAGAGCAGAGAGCACAGAGCACAGTCTAGGATGGAGAGACCTGGGCGGGTGGAGTGGAGAGGCTCCAGTGGCCTCCAGAGCACACAGCACAGTGGTGCCCAGGTCCTGCTCTTTGTACACAGCTCTGAGTCTCCCTGTAGCCTGCACTATGGCCTCTCCTTCTCTGACACAGGTCTGTGCCACTGAGGAGAGGAGCTTGGTTGTCAGTCTTGCCTTCTTATGTGTGCATGTGCAAAAACAAACACCCACTTTTTCTTTTAAAAAATTTATTTTTATTTTATGTGCATTGGTGTTCTGCCTGCATGTATGTCTGTGTGAGGGTGTCAGATCTTGGAGTTACAGACAGTTGTGAGCTGCCATGTGGGTGCTGGGAATTGAACTCAGGACCTCTGGAAGAGCAGCCAGCACTCTTAACCACTGAGTCATCTCTGCAGCCCCTTCTTTTTCCTTTTTTGCTCATGGGTATTTCATTTTGTTTTCATTTCAATGTATTATTAAGTTTTTGTTGTTTGTTTGTTTTTCAAGGTAAGATTTCATTATATAACTCTGGCTGTCCTGGAACTCACTCTGTAGCCTGGCCTTGAACTTAGAGATGGGCCTGCTTCTGCCTCCTGAGTGCTGGGATTAAAGGCATGCACCACCACCACCACCACCACCACCACCACCACCACCACCACCACCTGGCTTATAAGATTTTATCAGTGTATAGAGAGTTTTAGTTTTGTTTTTCGTTGTATTTTGTATTATTATCATAGGAAACTTGTTGAACTAGTCTGCTCTTGCTGGATAGTTAGGTTGTTCGAGAAACTACTTGCCTATATGCAAAGATCCTTCAGTATTTGCATAAATTGCCCTCCACTGGTTCATACTGATTTATCCCCTGGTCTTCATTATAAGAGTGACTTTTTTCTCCCAACTTCAAGAGAGGTTGTCAAACCTGACTGGACAAGGGACAGGCAAATGGCATCTCCGGGCAGTCTTCCTTTGCCTTTCTCCGTTGACAAATGAGGTTCAGCAGCTTCTCATCGCTTAAGAGTCATTTGTTCTTTCTGTGGGCTCTCCTTAGAACTGCTCACTCCTTTCTGTTGGACTGTTGATTGTTTTCTTTGTGCACACAGCGTGTGTGTGTGTGTGTGTGTGTGTGTGTGTGTGTGTGTGTGTGAGAG